>NEWO01000381.1:395575-444778 GCA_003013225.1 Phalaenopsis aphrodite
CCAGAGGAAAGGATTGAGCGTACGATGCGTTAATACGCCGTAACAGACGCTAGGGTTCGCCATGAGGCGAAACCCTAGCAGTGCTGCGCATGGGATAAGACATCATCTTACATATCGTAGGTCGATGATATATATATATATATATATATACATATATATATATATATATATATATATATATATATATATATATATATATTGTGAGGAAGTTATGCTAGGTTATATGAAATATTGGTTTAGGTCTAGGAAGGATGGTATTTATCATGCTCTGATACCAGATAATATCATTCTAGGGTGCCTCGAAGGTATGAGGGAATACAAAAATGTGTTAGGAAAGCTGTAGGATGGGTAACGGGAGAGGGAGGACGCAGGGCAGCTGATGTTTCGACGTGAATGAGAGCAGGACAGTGAACTATAACAAAAAAACAACAGTTTTCCTGCTGCAAATGGCAGTTTGTTGCAAGTTGGACGAGGAAGGAAGTTTTCGAATGTTCGAAAGAGATCTTCTTTTTGATCCTATCAGGCTATAGACATATCACCTGAAAGAAATCCAAAGATGTTGTACTCTGATAGAGAAAATATCTCCAAATAACAAAACAATAGCCAAAAGTTCTCCCAAATAGAAAAAATTAAATATTTAAATGATTTTTTGCTAGAAAGAATTTTTTTAGAAGAAAATAAATAAATAAATTTAAAAAGGAAAAAATTCACATAAAATATGACAACAGGGTGATAATTGCTTGTTCTCCTATTCCATGTTCACGGTATTGACGTTTTTTCAACAGACGAAATCACGTGGGATCGATTCTGCTTCAAGAATCCCATAACTACAGAAATCCCACGTCAGGTACACAACATTGGCGGAACCCACCGGAATGCAGTATTTTGCTGAAACATGATCGTGGATCCCACGAGGAATGCTCTCACTTCAGTCAGTGCAGTCTTTTTTTAGGCTATGTTTGAGCTTTTTTTATTGTGTTTGAGGCATTCATGCCTAAATTGCGTGTCGTCTCATTCAATGTTCATTATTTTTATTATGTTCAATTTAATTGACTTTGGAAGTCTCATTTCAGGAAATTTTGATGCTCCAGATACACTAAGATTGTCCTTTTTATAAACGAGTGACGTTTGAACAATTTTGATGATGATTGAGACATGTTAAACTCAATTCTTGCAATGTCAAGTTTGATGCCCATTGTCGTCATCAACTTTTGTTGAATCGACCACAGGATCCCTTTCTAAGTATTTTCAACCCTTTGAATGTATCAACAGTGTGTTTGTGGGGCAAGCCATACTTGGATGATTTGGATACGGTCAATGCATTTAAACTTGTGTAAAACTGTACGTTCTTAACCACTTTCAATGTGCTCAGCTGAGTTGTATTATGGGACAGCTATGGAGGTCAAAAAACTATAGTTTGAATGAGATACTCAAAAGGTATAAAACTGGCTAGATTCATTGCAAAAGGATACACTAAACATTAGAGTGGATTATGGAGAAATATTTGCATTAATCGCAAAGTTAAAAAGTACCATCAAGATACTTTTATCCCTGCCAAAAACCTAAATAAGCCCTAAACATTTAAATATAAATAATGCATTCTTACATGCCCAGCTAGATGAAGCATGTATGGATCTCCAATCGGGTTTTAATCAAGATTCTAGTACTAACGATTTATGTAGTTTGGAGAAGCTCTATATGGGCTTGAATAATCTTCAAGAGCATGATTTAGGAGATTCACCAAAGCCGTGAAAATGATTAACTTCAAACAAAGTTTTTAAGATAACAATCTATTCATAAAGAATGATAAAATCATAATTCTCATATTGTATGTGGATGACATGCTTATAATATATGACGATCTAAAAAATTTGGAAAAACAGATGTTCAAATATTTAATGAAAGTTCTAAGGTACTCAACTATTTTGGAATTTAGCGGTTTACTCAAAGTTTGGAAAACAGGAGTCTAAAGGACTTCATTTAAGTAAAACTAAAACTGAATACATGGAATGTAATTTTAATAGTAGTAGCTCTAGTGACAAAATTGTGACTTTGGGCGATCAAATTATTAAAAGGTGTGAACGATTTAGATATCTTGTGTCCGTTGTTCAAAATGATGGTGATATAGATGAGATGTTAATAGTAGAATTCAAGTTGGTTGGTTGAAGTGGAGGAATGCTTCGGGCCTTTTGTGTGATAGAAAAGTACCGCTTAGACTAGAAGGAAAATTTTCTAAAACGGTGGTGAGACCTGCAATGCTCTATGGCGCTGAATGTTGGCCTTTAAAAGAGAAGCATAATAATAAGTTAAGTGTAGCCGAGATGAGAATGATTAGGTGGATGAGTGGCTTTACACTTAGAGACAAAATGCGAAATGAATATATCCGTGATAGGGTTGGTTTGGTCACATTAAACGTCGACCATCTAATGATCCGATTAGGAGAGTAGATGTTTTAGATTCGAAATGTGTTAAGAAAGGCAGAGGTAGACCTATGAAAACTTGGGCTTATTATATAAAAATGATCTTAATTTACTAGAACTGAATGAAAAATATGACGCTAAATAGGACTCAATGGAGAAAAAGGATTCATGTAGCCGACCCTACGTAGTGGGATTAAGGCTTTGTTGCTGTTGTACTCAAAGTTTGGGGTATTCATATTCCAAATAAATATATTTGGCAACTTTTAAATGAAATGTGTATGATGGCATGCAAGCTCTTACGAGCTTAAATTGATTGCTATCGGCTTAGAGAGGCAACAATGCAAAAGTTGACAAAGGGAGGTGCTGAAGGTTGATCTGGCTCACACAATATAGGACATTGCCTAAGCTCTAACTTTTTCAAATAAATTAATTCATTTTCTTAATGAAGCAAATCTATATTTGGCATATAAGAATTTTAATATCTCAAAGCGCTTATGGGAGATGGAATTTTATTTGAGAAATGGAAGCAATTAATGATTGGGCAGGATCCCTTGTAAAAAAGGAAATCTGGTACTTTTTATTGCACCATCTTGGGTGAAAATCTATTCACTTCGAGTAATAAGTTTTTAGTGGTCATCAGATCAAGTGCTGGCGTTGAATTGGTTTAAATGACCCAAGGAGCTTATGAACTCTTGTGAATCAAAATTATCTTAAATGACTTGAAAATAAAATGAGATATATTACAGTAATAAATTAACTGTCAATTGTGCACACTACTTTTGCCAATATGCTTGCACCAAACACAGAAATTGGTTGACACTTTACCAAACAAAAAGGAAGTGGATTGATATGTGTCCTAGATGTTCAAATACACAAGTAATTGGACGGCATCCTAAATAAAGGACTAATAAGCTTTATGCTCCATGATATCAACTCCAAGCTTGTCTTGAAATATAGTACTCTATACTTTGAGGTGTGTTGGTGTTTCTTGCTTGGGACCAGCTCAGCAATACGTGGGATTGCAAGCTAATGGGTTTCCCTTAGGAGTAAGGTGGCAAAATGTGGGCTTAAAATGGAAATCACCCTCAAGATTTCAATAAAATTCGCGCAAGCTGGAAAATATCCACACATAAAAATATGTTTAAATATTTGTATATTTATCCAGAATATTACCTTGTAATCACTATCTATATACTTGTTTTCATCGGCATAAATCATCTTGGAAAAATCTAGCATTCTACCATACAAATAGATTTGTAAGGCTGTTAATGAAATACTCAATTAAAATTATTCATCTCTTCACATTATTTAGGAGGATTACAGATTTATTTAGCAGAAATATAAATCTCAAAATTTATCCATCATTTTCATTTTTCTTCCGTGTTATTCAGTTTTTTGCATTTCCTGTGGTGCTAACACATTTTATACTGTCCAACAGGTTGGATTTATGTCATTGAGGTGGCTTTAAAAGTCTTTACGTATGGGTTTGGAACATACTGGATGGAAGGGCAAAACCGTTTTGATTTTGTCATCACATGGATAATAGGTATCCGAAAAAACTGTTTTTTAATGTCCTTTGGGGAAATTTTGAGTGGACAATTGAATTTATTTCTCCTCCCATTTAAATATTATTGCTGGGATTGATTTTCTTTAGTAGTATCTAACACCATTTCCATTGTTATCTTTAGATAACTTCTGTAGGAATTGCTCCATTCTGATACTGGAGAACGGTGTTAAGGGTTTGGGAAACAAATAATGTTTATGTTCAGCCGATATGAATAGGAAAAAAATAGGATTATATTATGCTACTGGACAAACTACAGTAATAAATATTAAGGGATAAGTGAAAGTGAGAGGACTACTTATAATTTAAGGACTTCACTTCGTAACAAACAATTTTTATTCTTAATTCATTATAGCAGAAGTTTTGAATGACGGGCTAATATACTTAAATAAACAAATCAGCAGCTTAAATGAAAAGATGTTTTAAATCAAAATGACTAGTTTGTGCCACTATCATTATTATTTCATTGTTATATTGCGAGCATCATTTAATATATTGGCACATCATTTAACCCTATTAGTATCTGGTTCCATTTTTAGTTGTTATTTGAATTAACAGTCGTAGTTATTTATCTTATATAAATATATTCATCCCCTTTTCATGTATGCCTGTCTAATCATGTTCACACAAGCACGAGCTATGTTTTCCGACTAGGTAACTATTTTCATTACGTCATTTATTTTCTTTTTTTGTTTTATCGGATTTCATTTTACATCTCTTTATCTACCTGGGCATGCATGCACCTATGCATTGTTATGACTATCTTTGATTAATTTGAAGTGTTTTATTGTATTAGAATGGATGTCAAACGCAATGTTATTCTTTTGTAAACAAACAAAACACTCCTTTCACTGTACAAGTAGGGCTTGGAATTAACATCTGTCTAACTAATGCTATTATCAACAGTGGAAATGCTGGACTTTAGATCGATGGTTTAGATATCCCCACCAGTGATGCTAAAGCCACTGTTTTATCTAATTAAACTCTTCTCAGGATGCCTCCAGCGCACTAAAGTACCTAAACATCATGTATATTATCTTCCATATCAAAGGAAGCACGCTAAAGATCTTGTTGAAATTTCATAATGATAGTTACCATGTGTTGAGGCTAGGGGTGTAAACGAGCCGAACTTGAGTTTGCTTAAACTTTTACGTGTTCAGCTCGTTCGAATTTTTTATTGTTTGTGTTCGGCTTATGTTCGAATGGCTCGAAAATAAGCTATTCATATTCATTTCAATAAGCTTGAAATTTGTCTAAATAGGCTTTTGTTTGGCTTGTTAAAAATGAAAGTTTAGTTTCACTTATAACTTTAAATTTTTAGAGGCCCATTTACTTTTTATACATAATTTAAAAAGGCATTCTTCACTTCTTACCTATGTGAGATTAAAATGAAGATGGGGAGAGTTTGAAAAAAAGTGGCAAATGGGAGTCTTGACAGCGATATGGTTGTTAAAAAAGGTAACTGACAGCGGCAGTTTTGAAAACTTGGGTGGGATATAAGCTAATTTAGATGGTATTTTAAATGCATACCACCCAATATTTATGTATTTACATGTTTAAACTAAATAAAGAAAACACAAAAGTGTGATTTGTAAAATTTCCATTGGCATTTATATACATACCATCTAATCTTACGCATTTTCACATCTAACATCTAAATTTTGTTTATTTTATTATTCAAATCAAATTTATAATATTATATTTAATATACTATTATTTTAACTTTTATGTAATCTTTATTTATTATTTAAATATTTCGAGTCAAAATGAACAAAAAACGAACGAACCAACTTTGGTAGTGCTCGACTCGTTTTTAAATCGAGCTCAAAAAAATTGTTTGCATCCGACTCGTATACTCAACAAACAAATTGAATACAAGCTATTTAATGAGCCGAATACGTGCTGTTTGCGAATGACGATTTTTGTTTTTTACAGCCCTAAGGAGCACGTCATATTTTTTAGTGGACATTATTGGTCATCTTTTCAATCTCACGATCAATCTAATTGAAAAAGATCAAAAAAATCTACAACAAATGCAACATTGTGCAATTCAGGTTCAAAATGCCATGATTTGAACTAATATTTATTGAAACATTATATTTTTTTGCAAAATAGATTGTTATGCTATGTTTGGAACGTCTTAAGTAGCCAAAAAGAGACTCATCACCGATATTTATTCAACATAGATGATTAATGTTGGATGTGTTGTCATACTAATAAGTTTCAAAACTCGTTCGTAACTTATACTTTGATTATTTTGTAAAATGGGCTGTGCTGATAAATCTGGAGCAACAACTTTTTTTGAAAAGAACTCCCATGATCAATTCTCTAGATGATGATAAATACGGTAGCCAACATACACAGTATTGCATGTGTTCAGCTCCAAATGCATCACAAATGTCAAAATTGTTTAATCATTGCTCGTTCCACAAAATAGATAACATTGACCCATCTAAAATATTTAAAATAACTAAGAAGCATGCCCATGTATTCTAGATCACAACATGAAAATTTTTAGGAAATTTGCTTGAGTAGTTGTGACATGTTATTCGAGATGCTTGATGCAAGAGAAGGCTTTTATAAAAAAAAAAATCCCTTATTCTCATATTAGATATATGAAAATAATGTTGTTTTAAAAATATCAAATCCTTATTCTATCAAAATTCTTTGCTATCACAGAATGAATTTGAACCTTATCCTTATAAAAAACTTGGAGTCCATTCAATTTCAAAAGTCATGCCAAGTTCTATCAAAATGAAAAAAATCTAAATTAAAATCTCAACTTGATGTGGGGCTGCTGCTAAGATTGAACCGTATAGGGCTGTATCTGATGGCGAGAAGGTGCTTCGGCTATAACTAGTTCGAGATGGTGACCGTCTCCACAGGTCAGACTGGTGCTCCGACTGTAGCTCAATCCCGAGCAATATTATCCTTGCCAATTCCCCTCTACAATCTTCTCTGCACGTTACCTTCATCTAGCACAGCCACCAATCCCCTTCCCCTCTAACTACTCCACCCACAACCCATCCTACAACCCCCCTCACTGCCGCAAAACAACACTTTTCATTCCACTCTAACAACTACACTCACAAATCTGCCTACAACCACCCTTACTACCATAGACCTGCTCAAGCTGCCCCTCAAGCTAATGCCGCCCCTATCTCAGTCGTGATTCCTCCAGCAGCGACAACCTTCCCCCTACCGCCAACCATCCCAACCCTTTCACAGCTGTCCACTAGTCGTCTCACCTAAATCTAGCTAGAAAGTCAAGTTGTGTTGCATTTCCTTTCTTGTTTTAAGTTTTATTTGTAACCCCTTTGAATTTCGACAATAATATTTCCATTTTGATTATAGTTTGGGCCGACTCCGGTATCATTTGTCATTAGAGCTAGTATAATCCTAGTCCTATCATAGGGTTCCCTAGCATCCGGCTTGTCCTCTCTCTAAAAAATTATATTTTTTTTTTCCGAAACCATAGACAAAATTTTGACCTAACACTAATTTTCCCTTGCTGATTTTTCAAATCAGCTTAATATTTCTACACCTTCAATTCGACTCATACACCCTCTTTCAACTATCAACCTGAAACCCTAGCCATGTCACTAAGGAGATACATGTCTGAATCTATTCTAAAAGAGATACAACTAGAGAGCCATCAACTTCAATGGAGGCTTAAGGACATGGAGGATGAAACCCAGAAGCAAATTATCCTAGATAGTGATTGAGAAAGATGTAGGTGCGAATGAGATGGGAATTTCAACCCCTTTCACAGGGAGGATTTCAGTGATGAAGAAGAAAGACCATGTCCCTTTGAAATCCAGTATTAGAGGAGGCCGCAAGAGGAGGCCACATATAGAGGACACAGAGGCATTATTATAAAGGTGAATCTACCAGAGTTCGATGAATGTATGGATTTCGATGACTTCATCAAATGACTACAGTCAGTTGAGAGAATCTTCAAGTACTAAGTGGTGTTAGAAGATAAAAGAGTAAAACTAACAACCATCAAATTGGGAAAAATAGCCATTTTCTTTTGGGAAAATTTGCAGAGATAGAGGAAAAGAGAAGACCGCAAAAATATTATCAAGTGGTAGAAAATAAGGAAGGTGATACAAGGAAAATATCTATCTCCTCATTACCGATACGATGTGTTTCTAAAACTCCACCCCCAACAACAGAGAGATCTATTAATAGAGGAGTTCAAAGTCCAGTTTGACTGGTTGCAGATGAAGTGTGAGATAGTCGAGCCTGAGGTACATACCATAACTCGATATCTGGGTGGTATGATACCCTCTATCAACAATTTCGTGTAGTTGCAACCCTATTGAACACTAAGAGATGTCCAGATCTTAGCCTTAAAGGTGGACAGACAACAGAGACAGGGCAGACAACCAACATCAGTTAGGCAACCATCTGTAGTTGGGGACACAAGCAGGAGCATGCCTCAGGGAGCTGAGAAAACTGGTTTGGATAAGGACAAAGCCACTCTGAGTGAGTAGAATCTCGAGAAGAGTAGCACGCCTAATACTGTCCCCGTCAGAAAATACTTTAGATGCCTTGAATTTCGGCACACCGCCTCTAGCTGCCTTACAAGTCAACTTGTGTCTTTCATCAAAAAGGGTGTAGTGGAGGTTAGCGATGAAAAGACAGTTGAGAATAGGGTGAGATGTATTATCCTCATTCGGACGAAGGCGAGATTCTCATGGTTTAACGGGTCTTATAGATCAAGGATACGAGAGATCTGTAGTGGTTTTGCCACAATATATTATAAACTTATTGCACTATGAATGGGAATGCATGCAATCTTATCATCGATGGAGGGAGCAGTAAGAACGTGACGTCTTCACAGATAGCAGAGAAGTTGGGCCTCAGGACTTAGAGGCACTCCCAGCCGTATTCTCTGACCTGGTTGAAGGAGAACATGGTCAACATTAATCAGATGTGCTTGGTGGAGTTTTCGATTGGGAGCCATCTGCAGTATCGGGTGTGGTCAAATGTGATACCTAAGGATGCTTGCTACTTTTCGTTTGACAAGCTGTGACAATTTTATAGTAGGAACTCAACATGATAGATTCATAAACACCTACTCTTTCGCTAAGGGGGACAATGCATCGTCCTTCTTTTGACGGAGCCTAGATCACAACTTCCCTCGCCGACAAAGCAGCATTGGGGGACCAATTTTTGTAACGATAGAGGATGATATGACTGAGACATCGAGTCTAGACACGGGATGATCATGACAGAGTATTTCAGGATATCAGAATCGATACTTTACCACAATGGCCACCATCGGTCGGAAAGATTCAGACTACCATCACATCAAATCATGGCGAGCCATCCTTGTATGACTTTGTAATGATTTAGTAAAATATGTGTGACATGGACCTAGGTCAGTTCAGTAGTGAGTTCTCAGAAGATAGGGTTGATCTGGATCGCTGCTCACAAATGGGGAAAGCTCTTCAAATGCATCGAGAGACAGTTCAGTCATCAATGCGATCTAGGAGCTTTTAGGGTCGCAAACGAGGAACCAAAAGCTTAGAAGAATAAATTCGAAGCTCCACCAATCTTGGGAGACTGAAGCTGGGTTACTGCGAAGACGTTTATCAAGGTGGCTGCCGGTTCAGTGAGGAGGTTGAATCGACCAGCCCTAATTAGAGTTTGGAGGGTTGTCATCTCCTTTTCCACCCACTCAAAGATATATTAGTTTATTATAAATTTACTGTTATTTGGTTTTATAGTTTAGTTTTTGACGTTTGAAAATTTTGTCCAGCTTGCTGTCGGCGACTATTTTCTCGTCTAGGGTTATATCCGAAGGCGAGATGGTACTCCAGCTGTAAGTCGTACAAGGTGTTGACTGCCTTCACTGTTCCGAGTGGTGTTTCGGTTGTAGCTTAATCCTGCGAGGATATTTATCCTTTCCAATTCCCTTCCGCAATCTTCCCTGCACCTTACCTACATTCAACACATTTGCCAAACCCCAAAACCTATACTTTTATTTGCCAAACCCCAAAACCTATACTTTTCCTTCCCCTCTAACTGCCCCACTCACAAAACTTCTCACAACAACCCTTATTACCGCAAACCTACACCTTCTTGCCTATCTTGCAAACTACTCCCCTTCGCGCTACCTTGATTGCAACCCCACCTACACCCCTCCAACTGCCAGCCTACCATCCCAACCCTCTCACAACTTTCTACTGACCGTCTATCCTCGACCTAGCCGAAGAGTTGAATTGTGTTGTGTTTTCTTTCTAGTTTTTATTTTGTTTGTATTTCCTTTGAATTTTAACAATAATATTTCTTTTTTGATTGTGGTTTGGGTTAACTCTCATATCACAACCTTTTTTGGCATGTCTAATCTCTTACCTGCTATCCCTCGTCATTTACTCTAGTCTATAAGTGATGCGGTGCAATTTAAAGCCCCCCACTTGCTTGCTTTTTATATCTTGAATTGTACCCCAAACAACTTGCTCGCTTTCTCACTTTGTCCACAATTCTTGCCTTTAGCACTAATGTCTCTCTTTGGTAGCAAACTCATTGCCCAACAACCCCACCCTTGAACTTCCCTAATCCAGCCCGCTTGCCCTACTTCTACAAGCATCAGCGATCAACCCCAACTCGGCAACCTTCTCACCTGCTCGCGTCTCATCTCCATATAACTCCACCACAACTCTAGTGACTCTGCTTCAACCTAACTATCTCTTCTAATGACCAACCCCTTCCTCTTCCCTCCGCTCTGGGGTAATAGTGATATTATATTTCCTTTTGACTTGTATAAATTCTACTAATTCCAGCATTTGTTTTATATACTAGGCTTAATTTAAAGGGTTATCTAATGATTGAGAGCTTTTAATCTAATATGAAGGCTTATGGATATGAGAAATCTCAAACCATATAATAAAGTTATTTATGAGATCAGATCTTCGGGTAATGTCCTCTCTACTATTCAATGTATATTGTAAGAAATCATTCTTAAATCACCTAGATATGTTAGAGCCGAGTGGGGATAATTAGAGGCCATACAATAGCTTATGTGGTGTTTTATTCTAGCCTCAATGAAAGATTATTGGTAA
The DNA here is from genome assembly GCA_003013225.1 of Phalaenopsis aphrodite. Taxonomy (NCBI): domain Eukaryota; kingdom Viridiplantae; phylum Streptophyta; class Magnoliopsida; order Asparagales; family Orchidaceae; genus Phalaenopsis; species Phalaenopsis aphrodite. Next base: position 406,633 of record NEWO01000381.1, read on the forward strand.
TATATATAATGTGCATCATGGTTATCTTTTAATTTTTAATTTTTAATTTACGTCAAATTCAAGAAATGTAATATTTGATATATTTGGTATTGTGTTAGCATGGATACAATGTAGATTTTTCTGGCTACTGTAAGTATTCTTACTTCTTAGTTTGTGACTCTAATCATAGATATGCAATAGTGAACATCTTAGAAGTTTCGAACTATTCCACATTGAGTACATGATTATTTCAGTTTACTAATATTTGATGCTCAAAAGTCTTTTTAGAGTTGTAAGGAATGATATTTCCCATCTTGTTGAGTTGTGTGTGTAAGTTTTGTAGATTGGTTGGAAAGGTTTGCAGTTTTTTAATGATAGTGTTCTATAAGTCCGTGCTTTGAGCAGTTTATCTACTCATATTCTGCTTTGTTTTTTTAAAGTGCTGGCTTTTTAGTTACGCATGTCAGAGAAAATGCAGTTGAGTTGTATGGTGATTTCTCTACATGTGTTTTTTTTTTTTCAGTCATTGGAGAGGCCACGACCTTTTTCTTTTCATCTCAGCTTCCCTTCCTTTCAAATGGTGAATGGTGAGGTTATTCATTTCAATGGCTTCATTCTGTTTTGCTTTTTCCTTTTTTTCTTGTAATACCTCTAAATTATACTCACCAGCAATCTGCAATGAATGCAACTGTGCATAATTTTACATACCATTAATATAAGTTCACCTTGTTGAATTGCGCTTGTTTATAGGCCAATTCTAAAAAAGCATATGGTTATCATAAATCAGTTTTCTATGTTTGGTAGCAACACATGGCTGATGACATTGTTTTGTATTCTTTTTTATATGATGCCTGTTGTTGGCCTCACTGCCAATTGTGGCAAAAAGGCAAGCACTATTTCTAGCCATTTTTTGTGCTTGATAGTCATTCTTTATTTAAAATGATTTTTATTAAACCTACTCCTCGATATTATGACTTTTATCTATGGATAAAATTTTGTTATCTTACACTGTGCTAGATGAGTTTGATATTGTAAAATTACTAGGTTCTAAAATATTTTTGCTTTTTGTGAAATGAATGTAAAACATTTTGCTTCCATAAGATCTTTTGTATTCTCAATCCATGAAATGGTTCCGTAATTGTGTGTCTAGATTACTAATGACATTTGATATAACAGCTTTTGAAAAGGTTTAGTCTATTTGTTAAGAACTAGTTATGAAAAAATAGTATTCTCTTGAAAAGGATTGTTGCTTCACCTGTTTACAGTATCTCAAAAGCTTTTTTTTTCCTTGAATACATCAAGAGACGGCTCAATTCAGTTCTTTGTTTGTGGCAGGATTCGCTATCTTCTAATAGCAAGGATGCTGCGTCTAATAAGGCTCTTGTTGAATGTCCGACAATACAGAGGATTTGTTGCAACATTCTTAACTCTTATTCCTAGTTTGATGCCATATCTTGGCATCATTTTTTGTGTGCTTTGTATATATTGCTCTGCTGGTGTACAGGTACTGATTTTACTCACAATTACAGCTTTACAATGTTGAAATTAACTTCTAGAATTATCATGTCATTGTGGATCTCAAGGATTAATAAGTTTGAAATTTTGGGGATTCATGTTATCAGTTTGCTTTATACCAAAAATGACGTTCCGGATGAATGCCGTATAAAATCTGAATATTCTGCTTGATGAGATCTATGTTGGAAAATATGATGGAAGAAATTTTTTTTTAATAATTTCAATAGGTTGGCTAGATGCAACACTTATAGGTGAAACATAGCAAATAAAGAAAAGAAAAATAGGAATGAAATCAACCTAATCAAATAAAATGAATTCAAAATTTACTCCACACTAAAAAATGGCGGTTGGCAGACTGCATTTGAAATGCAGGAGCGTGTGGATCGCTTATCTAATGCAGGAGGATGTGGATTGCTGAACTAGAATATTGTGTAGCTTGCAGTTTTTCCAGCAAATGGAAGAGCAACAGAAAGGCTAGCCGAGCCCGCTGGCATGAGTTGTGAGTGCAGAATTTTGTGCTTCCTAAAAGCCGGAAATATATATATATACTTAAAAAAGCCCAAGGGCTAATATATTAAAGAAGAAAAGGTACAGATAGGTTGTATGAGATGACCTAAAAGAAGACCCAACTTACAAAATACAACACACAAAAACCCAAAGAAGCAAAGATATATAAAGATAAAAAACCAAAAATCCACCAAAAGGCGCAAAGGTGCTAGGGACGTCCCACTTTAGTTATTCCTCTGCCTCTAGTTCTCGGAAGGGAGCCAACTAACAAATTGGTAAGGTGCGTACCATTTCCCGAAGTAACTAAAGTATCATCCATCAGATTTCAGAGATCAAGTATGTCTCCATTCTTCTTCTTCCTCCTCCTGGATGTGTAGACCTGCCATTCCTCATTTGAAAATTGACTCAATTGATCGATGGATTGGTGCAAAGGTGGCCAGGCAGGTGTAGGACGTTGCACATCATGATCCCCCTGAGTTTGTGTAGCATTGACATTTTTCTGGACCTGATGAGGCGGTAGTGAAGCAACAGAAGTATTTTCACCTGTAATATCAGTGATAGGTTCTAGGGCAGACGGAGTCTGAAGAATCTCCCTCGCCTCCACGATAAGAGGTTTCAAAGAAGGGGCAGCTACAAAAATGTGTGGAGACTGAATGGTTGATATATTGCCTGCGGGAATAGTGACATCTTCAGGTGTATCCTTTTGATAATCGATAGTGTCAATAAATTGGAGCTGATCAGGAGGAGTTGAAATCACTGCCTCTAGCAGAGCACTTTGTTTTTTTGGTTTGAGGTGGGGATGTAGATGATGACATTGAGAAATTGAGAGGTCGAACATACGACAGTTCGAACAATGCGAAGGAAAATGCTCAATCTCTACCTTCTGACAATATCCATGATGTTGTGTGCCCAATCAAATTTTCTCAGAAGCGAAAGAAATAATGTCGTTTTCAACAAGTACTCTAGCTTCAGATGGACGAGAAAAATTAAAAGTAGGAATGTCCGCTTGAGTGACTTACTATAAGCTGAAGCAATATAATACAACACTTTTTGAGAAAAATAATGAAATTTCAGATCCGGAAGGAGAATCCAAACCGGAATGAATGGCGGTTCCGTCTGTGGGCCAAAATCCACGGACAATTTTAGAATTTTTATTGCTCTGTTATCAATCCAAATTCGTGTGTAATCTTCTTCATTATGAATTTGAATAACAATGTATCTCCCATCTAATAGTCCAATTTTTCACTCCCTAACAAGGTGCATAAGTTCAAATTCCTTGCGAATAAGCTCCATTTTGGGATGACCATATAGAAATTTCCCAACCAAATTCAGATGACAGGAGAAAACAAGTTGAATACCTTTCTTATTCTTCCTACCAGGTTTGTTGATGTCCTCCTCCCATTCAAACGAAGGAGAGAAAGAACACGATTTAGGTGCACTTGAGGCGTGGACACCCGTGAGGGCAACTGCATACGATCTGTCTGAAGCCATCCTCAAAATAAAGGTGCGGCGTTAAAAAGAAAACAGGAAAAAGTGGCGTAAAGAAGCTGAAAAGGAGAATACCGGAAGCCGCACTGCAGAGGAGTCGTAGAGCGAGACGGGAAGCATAGACCGAAGAAGCAAAAAAGGAGAACACCGGGAGCCGCACTGCAGAGGAGCCGCAGAGCCGAGACGGGAAGGAGCCGCGAGAGCTGCTCGCGAGACGGATTCGCAAGAAGGGAGCTGCAGAACTCACGAGACTGGAAGATAGCAGCAGAGGCACCCGCGAGACAGGAGGCCACAGAGAGCCGCACCGTAGAGAAAGCCGAGAACTCCCGAACCAGGAAAGCTCACGAGCGGGAAGGCTGCGCCCCAGATCGCGAGACCCAGCCAACGAAATATAAAAAAGGTGTGAAACAAAAATCAGGTGCGAAGATGCCAAAGAAGAGGCAGCGAAGCCGTAACAGTTGTTAGGTTTCGCAATCAGGCGAAACCCTAGTAGAGTCGAGCGGGAAGGAAGACGAAGCCATAGCCCCAAGAAAGCTAATATATTAAACAGAAAGAAAGATACAGATGCAATGTGTGGGAGGGCCCAAACATGACACCCTGCCCACACAAAAAACCACTAAAGGTTTCAAAACTAGAAAAATAGAAAATACATTAGATACTTAAATAAAAAGTTTAATAGTGCCAAAATACATAGTATAAGGTGGCTAGAGAGCGACCGAATTTGGTCTTGCCTCTATCTCTAGTTCTAGGGAAGGATCAAACTAATAAGTTGGTAATATGATTGCCATTGCAGTAGTAACCAATGTATTGTCCAATATGTTCCCGAGTTGGAGTCGGCCTCCATTCTTCTTCTTCTTCCTAGAATAGACCTGCAATTTCTCATCTGAAGAATTAGTCTGATGGGGTGATAGAGCTGAAGCAGAAGGAATAACAACCATAGTACCCGTAATAGGTTCTAGTATATGTGAAGTATGAGTTGCCTCTACACCGGATACTTCCTGAAGAAGTGCTTCTGATTATCAGTTTGAACACTATCATTTGTAGGTTATAGTCCATCAGTATTGTTTTCTATGTGGTTTGAAGGTGCCAGCATCACATCACTCGCAGTAACAGTAACAACAATGACAATAGATACAAACACCAAAATCTGTTATGTGGTAGCTTTCTCTCCGGACGATACAAATATATCCTTAGATCCATCCTTGTTCACTTGATTATTTGATTTCAAATTAGGGTGAAGCTTCTGACATTTATCGAGAGTATGCTCAAACATTTTACAGTGAGAACAATAAGAAAGTCTATGCTCCTTGATGATTTGTTGCCAATATCCATTATGCGTTGTTCCCAACCAGACTTCAGTAACATCAGACAAAGTAATATCTCTTTTCACAAGTATTCTTGTTATAGAAGATTTGGTAAGGTTGAAAGTGGGTAGATCTAGCTTCATAGGGTCTCAAAGTATGACACCAATAAAGTAAAAAACCTAACGATAAAAAAATTGCAGCTTGAGACCAGGTAGACTAAACTATACTGGTACAGTAGGAGGTTCATGATTGGGGCCAAAATTAGGAGACCACTTGAGTAGCTTCATTGGTTTACTGGCAATGTCAAGATATTTTTTTGGAGAAAATACAAGTGTAGTTTTCAGGCACAGTTAACTGAATCAATACATGTCTCCCATTCATGAGCCCCACTTTCCACTTTTCTGTTAATTTGAGGTCATCAAAACTTTTCCTAATAACTTCCATAACTCGGGGTCCCCACTGAAATTTTCCAATGAGAGCAAATTTGAATTTGTTAGTCAGAGTTGAAATTTCTGACTCAGAGAAAAGGAGTGTTGTCTTGCCACTCTTCTTGCTTGCATTCTTAATAAAGGAGCAGTCACCTGTACCAACACGATTCTTCTTATAACTTGAGGGGAAAACAACCACCGTCTCCCCCCGAAGATTACCCACAATGTGGGCAAAAGAGGTTTTGCCGGGTTCAACCGAACAAGGAGGAAGCTCCATCACAACAAGTCACAGCAAGGAGAAGAGCTGCAAGTCAGTCAGAAGAGGTCGGGGGCGAAGCTGCGCAGAAGAGAGGAACCGCAGATGATGACTGCGCAGAACGAAATCGCAGCTCGACAGAGTCTAAACTGCAACACGACCACGCGCATAAAGGAACTGCGGCGCGAAGACGCCGCAAAAGCGAAGATGCTGCAAAAGTGAAGGTCCAAATGTTGTTCACTGTCGTCGCCGTCGAGTGCAAAGGCAAAGGTGACGGACACAAAGGTGCTGAAAGGTCGAAAAAACGACGAACGCAAAAGCAAAGTCTGTCGTCGTCGTCGAGTGCGAAAACAGTGTCTTCGAAGAGGATGGATTGAAAGCCGAAGGAATCAAACCACGGTTTAGCCATTTGGCGTAACCCTAGCAGAGCAGATTGCCACCGGCGTTATTATTGTGTGTGTGTATATATATATATATATATACATATATACATATACATATATACATATATACATATATACATATATAGCCCTGCGAATGACCTGACTCATTAGTGCGGCCTCTGACATAAGTCCTTCGGGTCGGGGGTTCGAATCCCGTGCTGCGGGTTCTTCGAATCAGGAGCAAGTTTTCAACTCTTTAGGAGAATCGATATTTGGTGCTCACTAGACCAAAAAAAAAATCATCTTTTTAGAATAAGGCTTTTCAATAAATTCTTGAGTTGGGAATGGAGCAAAAAAATTTTGGGGTTCTTGACATAAAGTTTGCAAACCTAAAAAGACTGGTGGGTACTGTGAAAGTTAATCTTTGCAAACTTTGGTTTAAATTTAGATTGCGCTCATCTTTCTGGACTACTTTTTTACATCAAAAATATTGTTCTCATACTCATCCGTCCCTGGTTTCGTGGAAGGTTGGTGATTCTCGTATATGGAAAGCTGTTGTTAATGCTAGCCACTGCTAATAACTTCATGTTTTGGGATATAGGCGAGGGTAATATTTCTTTCTGGAATGACAATTGGGGGTTGTCCCATCTCTCAGACTACTCTCACCCCCAGCACAATAATTCCCTTTTAGTCTCTGATTTCTTTACTAATGATGGTTGGGATTTTCCCAAATTATGTTCTATTGTGGGGGAACAAATTGCAAAACATATAATTACTATTCCTACTACCCCTTCAAGAAGGGATATCCTCTTATGGAAAAGAATTCCTGAGTTCTTTTAGTCATTTTTTCTTCTTTCTAGTTTTGTAAACTTGTCAATCCTCTTCCAAGGGTTGTCCCAACTTATCAATGAGTTGATCATCAATGGGAGCAATTTCTATCTGTTGATCACCTTGAATTTGGCACTCCGCTAGGGTTTGAGGGCTCTTAACATCAACCATAATTGTTTTCATAGCATATGTAACATTATCAGGAACCAAAATGAGAGTATCCTAATTTTCGACAACATGAGGGGGCTGAGATAATGAACGGTGTTCCTTTGGGGCAAAATTAGTGGCAATATCCTTTCTAGTTGCAGTTTCCACCATATCAGCCAGTGGAATAGACGCTCCTTGGGTAGTTAGGTGAGGCTAGGATGGAGCTGAAGCATTTTTCAAGTGCATGTCCAAACATCTTATAATGGGTACAATAGTTTGGTCTCTGTTCCATGACAATTTGTTGCCAGTACCCATTATGTGCAGTGTCAAGTCAAACTTCTTCAATGTCAGGTAAAGTGTTATCTCTCTCCACAAGAATCCTGGCAACAAAAGGTCTGATGAAATTAAAAATGGGTCTGCATAATTTCATTGGTCTCTCAAGCATGACCCAAATGGAATAAAGGATGTGATGGTTGAAAAGATGCAACTTAAGCCTAGGTAACTTAAATCATATTGGTACTATAGGTCGTTCTTGGTTTGGATCAAATTTAAGAGACCACTTGAGCAACTTCATAGTTATTCCTTCAATGGTGAAGTATTTCATGGAGAAAATCATAGCATAGTCTTTGTCCATAGTTAAATGTATCATCTAATAGACCCACCTTTCATTTTCCTACAAGTTTGAGATCTTCAAAAGCTTTGCGAAGAACCTCCATTTTGCGATGCCCCAACTGAAATTTCCCAATAAGAGTGAATTTGCATTTTTAAACCAGAGTGGAGACTTCGAAGTTTGAAAAGATAAGAGTAGCCTTATCACCCTTCTTACAAGTCCTCTTAATAAACGGATAGTAGGCTATCCCTTCAGAAAAATCATGATAGATTTGAGGAAACACCACATGGTTGACAGTCTTCTCAGAGTCTAAACCTTTACCAAGCACCTCAACAAAAGATTCTTTACGTAGGTGCAGATTCGGGCGAGGAATAGTGGCCATCGAAGCAAAAGGCAAATTAACAGAAAAAGGAACTGTAGAATTACGTTTGCAGATGAGAGAGAAGGGTGTCGCAAGGGGTGTTGTCAAGTAGGTGTCGATGTTTGCGCGTAGGAAGAGAGAGGTTGTGGCTCCACGAGGCTCTACTTTGGCGCTACCCTCTTCGAGCACGGTGAGGCAACGAGTTGCAACGCAATCCCCTTCCCATCTTCTTCGAGCACGACGACATTTCTTCGACGAGAACCCCTACCCTTCTTCTACAAGCACGGCGAGGCGACGAGCTACAATGCAATCCCCTTCATGCCTTCTTCGAGCACAACAAGGGGACGAAACTGCTTGACACAAACCCCTACCCTTCTTCAGGCAGGCGATGAACAGACTTCAATCCCATTTCTGCATATGGATGTCGAGGGCTACTCGTGTTGCCATGGAGTTGCGACCGGAGTAAACCCTAACAGAGCAAAACATATATATGTTGAATATATATGTATATATATATAGGTATGTATATATATATATATATATGTATATATCTATATATATACATATATATATATATATACATATATATATATATACATATATATGTACATATATATGTACATATATATCTCTATATATATATATATATATATATATATATATTTGTATATTATGAAAGCCCTAGGGTTGATTATATTGAAATAAAAAAGGATACAAAAAAAGTTTTATGAAGGGGCCCAATAGATGATGCCCTACTCATACGATACACGGTACAAAAATATCCTCACAAAAAGATACAAAAGACTCAAAAAAAAAAAAAGAAAACAGGCGAAACAAGTGTCTATGGACGAGATAATTTAAACCTGCCCGTTCCTTTGGTTTTTTGGAGCAGATCTAGATAGCAAGCTCTGAAGTGTCGTTCTATTGCCAGGAGTGACCAATGTATCATCTATTAAGTTTCCAAGCTGAACAGTGTTCCCAGCCTTCTTACTCCACCGAGAAGTGTAAACTTGCAATTTTTCTTCTGAAGACCCGAGAAGTGTAAACTTGCCATTTTTCTTCTGAAGACTGTTCAGTCTGATCCGTAGAAGGAAAGATAGTTGCAGCGATGAGTTCCTGAGTTTGTGTAGGACAGTCTTCCAAAACATGGGAAACACCTGCCCTCTCAACAGGTAGTTCTACCAACTGATTAATAGCAGTAAGATGGTTTGTGTTTGACACTAAATCTTCCTCATTAGTATCAGGAGACACCTTTTCCGTCATCTGAATGCGAATGTTCGCTTCATCCCTATCTTCAATCACCTCATAAAGGGGAGCTTGAGCACCCTCCACGATAGGTAGAGCTTGAGAGGGTAGTATGTCCACTCCAGTAGAAGAAGGGGTAGTGACCGCGTGCTGCCTTCTTATGAAAGGGCGTAAGCATGACACCCTACCCGCACTGTAAACACCACATGCAAATGGTTCCAGAAAAAAAAAAAGAAAATACAGAAAAATACATGAGAGCCCAAAACCCAAAAGTGTCAAAATACGTAGTATCAGGTAGCTAGAGAGTGAACTAATTTTGTCTTGCCTCGGTCTCTAGTTCTAGGAAAGGAGAGCTAATAAATTAGTAAGATGAATGTCATTGCCAGTGGTAACCAATGTATCGTCCAACAAGTTTCTGAGTTCGAGTCGGCCTCCATTCTTCTTCCTCCTAGAATAGACATGTCATAACTCATCTGAAGACTGGTTCATCTGATTAGTGGATTGGTCTAAAGTATGCCGGAAATGTGTAGGTTGTTGAACATTGGAAACATCTACTTGTTGTACCGACTGATCTTTTTTTGGATCAAAAGAGCACTCTCATGTGTCTTGGCATGTAAGCGAGTCTTCTTCAATAACAATGAGTGGTATAAATACGTTTGGATCAGTACTAGTAGTATGAGGAGATGTTTCATGAGACTCCAGAGTATCATGCTCCAATCCACCTACTGGAATAGATTGTTTAAAAGCATGAGCATCCAGAGGTAGAACAATTTGGGTATGATGTACTTCATTTGAGACAACAAAGGATTGAATAGATGGGTTGAGTTGCACCTCCTCAGCAAGGATGGTAGGTGGCAAGACGTCCACCTCCAATTCAGTACGAATAGATTTTTGAATAGACTGCTGATCTTTAGCAATATCCAGCCTTAAATGAGGATGCAAACGATAACAAATAGTAGAACTGTGCCCAAAAATACTACAATGAGAGCAATGAGGAGGGTGTGGTTCTATTTCAACATTTTGCCAATATTCGTTGTAAGTAGATCCAATCCATACCTCATCCGGAGTTGGTTGGGTGATATTTCTCTCAACTAACACACAAGCCATAGACGGTCTGACAACAGCAAGCGTAGGACTATCAACCTTGAGAGATTTACCGTAAGCGGCTGCTAAGAATTCAAGAATTTTAAAGTTGAACATGTATAGTTTTAACCCCGAAAATTCTATCCAAACAGGAATGATAGAGGACTTCGCCTTTGGATCAAAGTGGACAGTCTACTTCAGGATTTTCATAAAATGGTTGTTAATCTTTATTACCTTTTGAGAAAAAATACGAGTGTAATCCGCATCGTGAGATAACTGAATAAGTATATTTCTGCCGTTAAGTAAGTCAATATTCCATCTACCCGATATCTTCATAGCATCAAAATCTTTTCGAATGATCTCAAGTTTAGGGTCACCATAAAAGAATTTTACCACTAGAGCAAAATGCCAAGAAGACGCAAAAGTACTGGTTTCAATCTCCAAGAGAAAAAGAGCATGTTTCCCATTTTTTTTACCAAGTCTTTTAATGAACGTGTGATCACCACCACCTTCAAGAGCCACGTGGAAAGATTGCGGAATAATGAAGGACATACCAATAATAAATAGGGGCATAAGAACCTGAAATAGGGACACGAGTAGGATTGTCGCTGACAAGTGCAGTGGCATAAGAACAGAGCGTCGAGGCCGTCTCCACCAGGCAAGATGACCACGACCTGAGTTTGGAGCGGCGTGGCGAGCCGCATCATTCTACGACCCAAGGAAGAAGACGACGTCCGAGGACTGCAAACAACGTAACCAAACATCGTATCAGGAATGAAAGACGACGACGTCGTGCGAGCTGTCTACAAACGCCGACAAAACTGCGAGACGATGACGACGCGTCAAGCAAGAAGACGACGTCATGCGAGTTGTCTGCAAACACCGACGAGGCAATCAGAAAAGGAGAAGGCTGGGTGCGAAGCTGTTTGTCGTCGAGCACGAGGAAACCGTTCGTCGTGGAAAACGACGAAGCCGATGGAGTGAAAAGGCGAAAGATTCAAAGCGGGAATCGCCATCAAGCGAAAACCCTAGCAGAGCTGCACGCCAACTACCCATTGTGTATATATATATTGATACATACATACTTGCAGATACATACTAATACATACATACCTACAAACTTTTATTTACCTGGTAAAGAGAGAAGTATAATAAGGGCGGTTAATAGAAATGCCTTAGTTAACAAAGAAATACAACGGGATAATACAAAAGCATTTGGGTTACCTAGCTTGAAGTGTAGTGAATATTGGAGAGTGATGACAGATGTTCTTCTATATTATGTCTTTTTAGTATACAAAATATAGAATCTCTTATCTTTGAAAGAGTCAGTATTCTGATGCTCCAATCAGAATCAGAATCCAGTTGTAGAAACTGATTCTCATTATGTTCAGAAATTAGAAGAAACTCTGTCATTGAAGAACTTGTAGAGTTTTCTTTGTGGTAATATCAACAATTGAAGAAATTAACACTAAAGGGTAATAGGAGGGAAAATACCAGTCAATGATCTTGGCTCACAGTTTTGTGAGCAAATTTGATTTGATGAGGGGAGGCCTTCCCCCAAACAATTGGGAGGATCAATATAAGAATCTAATAGAAGGGCCTGTGATAGAAATTTTGGAAGCCTCAGCTTAGGCTGTGCTTTGAAAAATTAAAAAAAGTTATGCTGAAAAGTTTTGCAAGAGGAGAAAATTGAAGGAAATTTTCAAATTTGACTTTTTGTCGATGTCCTAATAACTCTATGGTCTTTTGACAAGGGTAACTTTAGGGTACGTTTGTTTTGATTGTGGTTGTACGAAAGCTCAGCTTAAAAGTTGTGAAAAATCTGCTATTCAAAAACTTATGTTTCAGAAGCAGTAAGTTTGTTTGAAAAATACAGTCTTGAAAGTGTTGCCATTGGACAAACTGAAATACCTGTTTATATATATTATATAGAATTCATAGGTATTTTTGATGTATGTAATTCTCATATTTAATTCTATTATCTAAACAAACAAAAATGCAAAAGTAAATCAAAGTTAAATTATAGTATCAAGAGAAGACTAGATTTTAGAAATTGCATTTTTCTAAAAGTTACTCTTGAGTAAAATTAAAAAGATAATTATTAAAATAGACATATTTGGAATAAGGCCAATGATTGTGAGTCAAGTACTATACACTCACAACACTTTTTTCATGACATATATGACAACATATAGTAGTTCATTGAACTAAGGAGAACATAAATCGGAATTTTTGCTGCACAAAATAGTCACACAAACATGAGTTATAATTCCTTTAACATAAGCTACACCACAATTGGACCTACGAGTTCTGTTACTAATAAATCCTATGTTGGTACAGTTTGTATTTCAAGTTACATTAACACTTTCAAAAAAAGACAACGCTAACAGCAATAACATAAATGCTTTGACCACGAAATCTAATAAGAGCAAGTTCTTCATAAGAAATTTCAAGTCTTCAACATTTTTCTTAATCGTAACTTTAGGCACATTTCCTTTTTCACACGTCGTTCTAATGTTGCATCGCGTCGTTCATCCACCGATTGAGAATATTTATGATCTTTGTTCGATCGATTTCTGAGACATCTATAGAAATTTCTGCAAGCATTAACACCTTTTTTAAGTTGTGAAAATAATGCATAAAAGGTGCAATCACAATATCTTTGTCAATGCTTCATCCCCTTAGAACTTGTTCATTTTCGTAATCTAGTCTTGTAAATTATTAGTGAGAACATATCTAGTGAGGGAGAAGAAAGAAATAAGTCAAAAAAATTAGTGTTGATCCAACACAAATAACAAAGTTCATAAGATATATAAAATTGCAAATGAATCTCACCACATTCAATTGTTGAAAAATGCCGAATGAAAAGGAAGTCAACGCTTCGTGTAAGCGACAAGTTATGTAATCCGAGAAGCAAAATCATAAATAATCATTTTGAAGAGATATGCTCAGATTCATATCGTTTACAATGGTCATAATCTAAAAAAAGCAGAGAAAAGGATCAGGTGGATTAGAGACGCTGGTAAGTGCACATTTAAAAGAAAGAAGATTAAAACAATATTCTAAAATGTAACTTTATTATTCTGCTGCCAAAAAGGTCAGAGGTACTGTGTAACAAAGCATGCAAAACTCTTTCGCATCTTCAAACAATATTACGAGCTAAAGAAAAAGAAAAAACACCAAAACAATATTTCTTTCATCCAGTCAATAACTAGGCCTCTGCACCAAGATCATCTATATGCCAAATTCAAACAAAGTAATGCATATGAAGATTCTTCCAAGCATCAAACCCTAGATTGCCAAAACAAAACTAATTATAATGAACAAACCTGCAATAAGAGCAACATTTTGTCAGCATTCTATGAAATTGACTTGTCCAACAAAAGCAAGTCCATTCAGTGAGAGAAAAGAACAGATATATTCCAGAAATTCAATACTAATGGTGTTTTGTCCTTAATTAAGGTTCCTCGTATATTCATTTCACAAAATGGAGAATAAAAATGCCTGCAAGTGCACTAAACATGCCACCTTACCTATGCATGAAAAGGGGTATTTCCCTTCTTACAAGTTAAAATGTTGGTATTTTTGATGTGATATGAAAAATTTAAGCAATATGGATGTAAAGTTAAAGTTTAGGTGTTGCATATGTAAATACATAGGAATTGGTTGGTTTGCATGCAAATGCCCACGTATCATCCTTGAAACTTAAGAGCTGTCATGGCTAAATGTTGCTTACATGAACCTTTCTTATGCTTACCTTTTTCTTCCAAATCAAACAACAAAAAACAAGTAGAAGATAAGATAGCGAGCCAGATGATCTATGGAGGCCTCAAATATCATGAGTTCATCATAAATAAACATCAACTTAGCAAATTAAACTAAATTCATCAACTGGTAGAATTTAGCTTCATCCAGAAGTATTTTCGTACCAATATTTATAGCATCACTTTACAGGGAATAAGCAAACTAAGCTATATCAATACAAAAGAAGCAAAAACTATTTAATTTTCATTACACAAGAAAAAACAAGAACTACATGGATATATCCCATAAGTGATAAAAAACTCCAATCCAACTTGAAATGTTGCTGTTTGCGCACAACAGAAGTTAAATGTTGCTGTTTATGCACAAAGAAAGCTGCACATTCCTATACTGAAATTGGTTCAGTGCTTTTTTTTTTGTTCGGTTAGTTTGTATAAAATCCTAATATGGTTGAAATGTGCATGTGTTTGCACCCTTGGAAGCTCTTCTTTAACATGCTCACAACTTAGAAGTAAAAAGATTTTAAGCCAAAAAAAAAAAGAGAAAAAAGAAAAAAAAAGAAAAGAAAAAGAAAGTCTCATATAAGAAGAGAAACACAGAAAACGTAAACAAGCGGTAAAATATTAGGATTTCATTTCATTTCCTTAATATCTCTTCAATTTAAACAAAAGCTTATAACTTGCATGCTTTTTTTTTTTTGTTTTGACAACTTCTTGTGGACACGTTGAACAAAATGCACTTTAGTTATACATCAATTACTATTAGATTTAGTGGATTTATTGGCTTTCCATAGCTGTTATTATTTATTAATTACTTTTATTATGCATTATGTAGTTTCTTTTTTATCGTTATTTTGATTTTATTTCTTTGATTGTTTTCTTTTTTCCTTTCTTATTTGAGTCCATTGTAAGCGTTTAAATGCCCCTCTTTGTATCAATGAGAACTATGTTGCTCCACTCCAAATCTCAACATGGTATCAGAGCCTAACCCTAGATCTAGCAACCGCTGGCCTCCTCTATCGGTTCCAGCAGCCGCCACCTAGCCGCCTACTTCCTTTCCTGTTCCGATAGCCGGTGGTTTTCTCTTCTGATTTTTCTACTGCAGTTTTTCCCTGGTCCTGCTGCTGTTTTCCTGCTACCCTTTTTTCTGGTTATACAAGCCGCAGGTTTCCTTTTGTTTCCAAGCAGCAACATACGGGGAACCAATAGCAACCATCCATTTGTCCTTGTTCCAGAATTTTCCGGTAGCCGTTTTCTAGTTCGCCTATTACTTTTCTAGTTCGGCTATTACTTTGCCACTATTTGGCTACTGGAACCCGTATGGTTTTAGCTGCTTTCCTTTAGCCACTGTTTTGTCGGCTGCCTCTTATATGCTGTTGCTTTGCCGCTCTGTTGGCAACCTACTCCATAGCCACTGTACTCAATATATTTGCATGAGATGGACTCCAGAAAGTTGCAAAAGGTTGGGAGGTTTTATGAGGATGACTAGATTAGAATTTAGAGTACATTGAGTAATTGAAAAGTCTTACACTAAAATGCTTCATGATTTGTGGTGATTAAAAACGGGGAACAATTAGTTTTCATTGGAGGAAGATACATATATATCAAGCATTTTTTTTGTCATTTAGCATTCCTTTTTTAATTTGGGAGGTGAAGGCTAACATTTTTCTTTAAGCTTGCCTAATACTCTTCTGGAAACCTATTGTTGAATTCACAACGAGAGGAAAACTAATTTGTAATACAATTTATATTTTTGGAAAATTTCTCGATTGATTATAATGTGTAGGTAAGCTTAGGGATTGAGATAACTAAGTTATGAACTAGTAAGGGATTGAAATTGAAAGTCTTGATGCCAATTACTTGTGATGTTGATCAATTAATAATTCTAACCATATAATTTTTTAAATATGAGTGAAGAATTTGAAGTAAGACGGATCCAATCTACTGCTACAGTGTCTAGGAAATAGCTAGTAATGGGAGATGAAACTGAAGGGATAAACGGTTTAAGGTGATATAAGTATATGCCTATAAATTTAATATAATTTAGTCAATGTCAATCCCCTCCCTCTAAAATGCTATAAACAGTAAATTTATTAAGCATATAGTGAATCATTCTATAAAATTAAATGTTTTTATAATTCATATATACTTTTTTATTTCAATTTGATCGGAATAAAATTTAGAATTATAAAGGATAGTTTAGATGTATTTTGAGGAATGCAAAAAATGGAGTATATTATAAAACAAGTTCCATTTTAATCTACAGTATGTAGGAAATATTGTGGCCGTGCTATAAAGAAAGCAGAAATGAGGATATAGAAATGATAAAAATAATGACTTTCTATTTGGCAAAAAGGGAAGGATATGTGCTCCTTCCCTTAGTTTCTTTGTGGGTTGACTAGGGGTATGTTTGGGGCAGCTGTCCGGTGGCGATGTAGTGTCGCTCCGCAGTTTTTTTTGTTTGGCAATAACTTCATTTTGCTTGCATTTTTGAAAAGCTGTAGTTAAAACCTGTGTTTTCCCACCTCGACTGGTTACTGCAGTAGCTGCTAGAAAGCTACGGTATGATTTTTTCAAAAAGATTTGGGGGGATTTACATACATGCCACTAGAAACAACCTATATTACATATTTTATCCCGTAAACTTTAATTTTACTTAAATACCACCCAAAACTTACCAAGGACCCACTTCTATGACTTCGTTTCTGTGCTCTTCACAGAAGTTTCACGCCATAAAAATTTTCTTGCCTTGCAATCCCGAGCACCATTATGGCATGATATCCCTCTTTTTGCACTAACCCAACCCATTCCCATTTTTTTCCCATTGTGCCCAACCCTGCATATCACCTTCTCTGTTCGTTTCCCCCTCCAATAGCAGCATCGAGTTGCCTTCTATTCCACTGGTTTGCACATAGTTGTGAGCTTCCTCACATGGGCTTCACTGGCTATCTTCAAAGACCAGCTTTGATTATGGTAATAGTGGTGAATGCAATGGAGCATAGGATAAAATGACAAAAATGAGCTATAAGGTGGCAGAGAAATGACTATTAGTGTGACCCAGCTTGTTACTGTCAGTCTAAGTAAGGCGCGCAAAGTTCTGGGCTTTCGAGGAAGGTTTAGGAGTTGAAGTAGTTGAATTGTCCAATCACTGGAATGAGGCCGGAGAGATTATTGGAGAGAAATCAACAACTTTGAGGCTATGCATCAAGGTAATTGATTGAGGGATGTTACCGTCGAGGTGGTTTCTAGAGAGGTTGAGTTGCATTTTGGATAATTGTTGCAGTCGAGTAATCTCTGGCAGGACGTTGTCGGAGAAGAAATTTTGGTAAACGGGAGAGATGATTGAAGATAACAATATCAACGAGCAAAGTAAAGGAGAGGTAGAATCGGGCACTTCATATATTTTTGGTGGTATTTAAGTAAATTTAAAGTTTAAGGTGTTAATTGTGTAATATAGGCTGTTTTTGGTGGTATGTATGTAAATCTTCCCAAAGTTTTTTCTTTTTTTTTTTAATAGCCACCGCAGCTTTTTGAACAGCAGTTTCACAGCTGCTTCTTCAAGCAGTTGCAGCTGCCCCAAACAGACTCTAAATATTCACTTAGTCTTTCTTTCTTTTCTCAGCCTACTAAAATGCCATACATTATCTCGGAATTCTGATGCCATTTAATTTTTTTTATACTTACAAATTTATCATCATTATGATTGAGATCCCACCACCACCTCATCATCTTTATACAATCTATGAATTTTTTTTTTTTGTATATGAAAGAAAACAACTTTTTCATCATGATTATTTACTTGCTGTAATGTTTTGGCCGCAACTAATCACATTTTTATTCTTTTTTTCACTTTCGATTTGAGTGTCTTAAACTAATTTCTAATTTGCTTGATAGCTATTTGGTGGACTTGTAAATGCCGGAAATGCTAAACTGGAAACTACTGATCTCTTTGAGGATGAGTATCCTTTTTATGTGCCTGTTTCGTTTTTCAAACAAAATAAATCACAAATCATTTTCTTGGAATTGGTTGTTATTCTTAATTGGTTTAGCTATTTGCTTTTCAACTTCAACGATTACCCCAATGGAATGGTTACACTTTTCAATTTGTTAGTCATGGGTAACTGGCAAGTATGGATGCAGGTATGAATTCAGTGAAACTTAATTATTTTTTGTCTGTGATATAATTGTTCTATATATATTTATTTGTGAATATGTATTTTGGGGATTTGCAGTTTATTGCTATGTGAATTTCATGGGTACTAATTTTTTTTTTGGCTCAAGTTCTGGAAAATTTCAGTGATTTTTCTTTTTTCTATCATTTCTAGAGCTACAAGGATTTGACAGGAAGTTCGTGGACCCTTGTCTATTTTGTCAGTTTCTATCTCATAACCGTTTTACTGCTTCTGAATTTGGTAAGTTCCTGATAAACATGGCGCCTGTGCTTTTGTAATTAATTTATCTGTGCATTTGCTCAATGAAAACATGATAATGTTGAAGTATTTAGGTTTCTTGTCTTTGGAAAATGATTTATTTCTCTCTTCATGTCTTTTGAATCTTTTTTATAGCTCATGTGTTAGAAATCTTAGTCAAACTACCCCGGCAATGTTGAACAAATACATCAGGAAATGCTGTGGATGGCTTATCATATTTCTTCCATTTAAATGTTTGATCATCACATAAGAGGAACATGGGCTGATGTAAAGCACAGCTTTCTTCCAATTTGCTTTTGTTTTACCACCAACCACTCAACAGATTTAAGGCTGTTCTATTTTTCCTCATCGTTTTTCTTTAGCATCTCTCTTGAAAGGGATGAACCTTTGATTATTTGAAAACCACATCTTTTTTTATTAGTGATCATATCTTCACATATTTTTCTGTAAGCTGCTTGATTTCTTCTGATGTTATCTTGTTTTTTACTGCCCTCAAGATTGATCATTGAAATTCTAATTTGTGTTTTTTTGATGTATCATGGCAAATTAGCTTCAGGCTCACCAGTGGTGGGGGCTTTAACTTTTGAGATATTTGGTAAAGAGAAACAAATTCAAAGTATTTTTTCCAATGAAATGAATTTCTCAAACAACTCATTTTTGTGAAATAGAATTCACCCAAATTGGGTGAATTCCAAATTTCTCAGAAATAAAGAAATCTTCATAGTTATAAAAAATCTAAATTCATCTTAGCAACATAGCTATCTTTGGCACTAAATATATTACCTTGCTAAGTACTCATAAGATGGAAGCAATGTCATATTTTTTTAAGAAAGATTATCTTGTCCACTTCTGTGCGAGGATCCCTGATATTGAATTATAAAGGCTATATTCCACTTCTATTGTTTCAGGTTGTAGCATTTGTTTTGGAAGCATTCTTTGCTGAAATGGAACTTGAAAGTACTACCAAGTTTGACGATACCAAGGTTTGTACATGTATAAGCTGGAATCAGTCAGGGGAAAGATTGTTAGAATTTGTAACAAATCCTATTTTCAGTTTGCTCTCAATTTACTATATTTCTATACTTTATATGTTATTACTTTCATCAAAGGTTTATCTTTCAGGAAGAAATGCATTTTAAATATTACTTAAAATTTTTTACCTTCACTATTAAATGTGTGGAAATGCATTATTTTCCAACAAGGCGTTGAGTTGTACTTTGTAAGATGAGCGCTTTTGGATCTGTTGGTATTTAACTCTCATTTAGGTTTTGTTGGCCTATAAAATGTAAATTTGAGTATTTGGCAATAAAAGGTTATTTGAAAGCTAGCATGGTAAAAAGTACAATGATAAAATAGATGTGGCAAAAACTTGGGATGATAAATTAAGGAATAAATATATCAAAAAAAAAAAAATGTTAAGGTTGAGATAATGAAGAAATGGTAGTTGAAAATTGATATATCATATAAATGTAAACATGCATGGCAATGGTAGAAAATGTTCCATCTAAAGGTTTAAAATTAGCGTCACATGATTAGAAAATAAAATGGATAGGACTAAGTTAATCTGGAAAGTTTTTTAATTAAATCGTAGTTTTTTATCTAGCTAAGACATGAGTATAACATGTATAACATAGGCAATACCAATGAATTGCTAGACGAAAAGTGAAAAAAAAAAAACACAAAAAAATTAATGATAACTTGATGATTTAGGAGTATGTATCCTTCAGCTGAATTTTGAGGGCTACATAAATCCCATATACAGTGCTTTGTTTGAAACTTGATGGATATTGGAGAGTGATAAATCAACTTCTTATTATTGCCTTGCTTAGCAAATAGGATTTGAAATCTTCTATTCACTTAAGCATCCGTATTTTGAAGACTCCTATTTATATCAATAAACTTTTCTGTAACATTGTCATTGATATCTTTAGTAATAGGAAGAAGATGATGAGCTAACATACTATGAGGGTTAGATCAATGTTCATACGAGTAGTGAAGAGCAGGCCATATCTTTTCGACTAATAGTAGGGGGAGGCTTAGGAGGCTCAAATTTCATGAAAATATCAAGAATTGATTTCAAATTTTGTGTGTTATTTTGATTCGATAGGGCTATAACCATCATGTTTAAAGGGAAGGATTGATCATTTGTATACTCTTCTTTTACCAAGATATTTGATTTCCTTTGTTCTCAATGAGTTGAAAAACATTGTATTTTTGTACAAAATTTATGAAAAATAAGAATGAATACTTTCTACTTCTACCATGTATTAATATCCGTAAGATAAGAAACATTCAACACCTTCTCTAGAGGAGTAACAATGTCCATTAAAATTAGAATTCCTGTCATAAACATCCAAGAAAGACAAATTGTTGCAAAATCCACTTGTAATGGTTTACTAAAACTAGATATCAATGAGTACTGGGTGGATTGAATAAGATTGTCTAATCGAAGAGCGTAGGTTTTTCGTGAAAAATGGAAGGCTGTTTGTGCTGAAGAGAATGTGAATTTTGTTGAAAATGTAAAGAAATGATTGGCCAAGGGCACTAAATAAATGAAGCCTTTAGCTCAGCAACAACATCAGCGATGTACTAATGGATGCAAGCACCAGAAGAAACGGTCCCAAATGCTATGTATGTAGTAGTCTTAGAGATAACAAGGATCATCTGAATAGGTTCTGAAGGATGCGTTTGAATAGGAGACTTAGCAATAACCTGAGGGGTATTTGGTGCTAAGATGTGGGGATTGAGTTAGGAGTGGAGATAGTTAGTATGATCGCCAATTAGAATCAACCCTATAAAGCTGATGGAAACAATCAATGCAATGATGATAAATGCAAAAATGCAAGATTCAACCAAGATGTTATAAATGCGAAACTGGAATAACTGGTGGGGGCATCTCATCCATGATAGTGGGAGGCTAGAGCATGTTAGGTCCAAAATGCTGATTTTAGGCAACATTGTCAGCCAAAAGAAAACCCCCATGAGGGATTGTAGGATCGACAATGCAGTTCAAGACTGGACACAGCTTAGCATATCCAATAATGAGAGGTGCATTGAGAGAAGCACCAAAATGCTAGCTGATGAGAAGCGACAAAGCAGAGACTTACATTAGAGAATTTGAGTGAGGCAGCAACAAGCCTGACCAAGATCCTGAATGAAGAACACACTAATTTGCAGCTAACGAAGCACGCACCCAAGTTCAAGTAAGCTAGGGCATGAGGTTGCCCACTTGATGCAACAAGCACAGACTTCCACACGGGGTGCAAGATCGAAGGAAATACCATCACTTCTCTTACCTATGAGAGGCAATTCACATTTTCACCCAACAACCTCAAAATGCTTCAAAAACTATATTGCATCCTTGGTAAAGAATCTTGTTAAATGCTATCCCTACTATTGAGTAGGCTTGGTAACGAAGCACGCACCCAAGCACAGTAGCTTGGGGAAGATAACTAGTGTCCTTGGGACAATTTTTAAATTAAGGGCCAAACCCATGGCATGGCCAAATGCGAAGTGTTGATTGGTATCTTCAAAGCTGTAAGGAAATGGGGGCTCAACCTGCTTCAGTTAGGTAATTGAGAAGAGGCTCTGACAATTCTCACTACAATTCTTAAAGCTCAGCTGGCTTTAGAACGTATTTATTTCTGTGAAGTTTATAAGAGCTGGAGGGCTAGAAATGCTATGAAGCACCACCGTTTACTCCCACAGTCATGGCTGCCACCAACTTGGAATCACTTAGACTCAGGCTCAACTTGTTCAATAGCATTTCCTTCTAGGTTACTTACCCTTTCATGTGCCCCTCTTTCCTCCTGGCTAGATCAAAGCCAATTGATGGAGCTCTCCTTCACAACAATCTTGCTGGCATAGGGACTGTTATTCATGATGAAAAAATGAGACCTCATTATTGCTTCTGGTCAACAATTGCAGCATTGGGCTAGCTTACAAGAGAAAATTGAAAGCAATCCTTTTGCACGAGTGAAACATTGAGCCATGGATGTTTTAGCTGAGAGGCATTATCAGTGAAGGAAACAATTTTAATGTCATTAATTTCTTGAAGTATAGAATTGGAGAAACCAACCCAATATTGCACCAGCCTTAGTTTTGTTATCTTTTTGTAAGCAGTTTTTTTTGTTTTTGTATCCAGGAACCCAACAAAGCAGCCCATTTTCTGTGCCATGTTTTCTTTGGCTCTTCTTTAAGTCTTTTGTTTGGAGTTTTATAAATCGTGGTCCCTTCTTTTTGAGATTACTTTGGGAAGAATTCATCAATAGTAAATGAAATCAGATAGAATAAAGAGTTTCCTTCTTCGCAATGCTGCAAAAAAAGAAATATTATATTTGCATGGATTATTTTCTTTTAGCTGAATATTTAAGGAATATGTATTAATTAATTTACCTAAAATAGATTATACATAATATTATGTACTTAAAATAGATTGTACAGACTATTATTTTTTGGAATGAAAGCAAAGGAAAAGACATTCAACCTATTTGCTCAAAAGATTAATATGGTGTCAGTGCTTTAATTGGTCTGAATCCTTGGTATTCTTTAGCTTTTGTTATCGTTCGCCGACATCTTCAACTACTTCCATGTTCCTCGCCGGGAGCACTCGTTCTTGTCCTTGTTTGAGTTCTGCAGCATCTTCGTTCGCCTTTGTCGAAGTCCAAGGGAACCCGCTGCTCCTCTGATAGCCGGATCTGCTCTGCCGCGAACCTCTCTGATCCGGTCTACCGCGAAGCTCTCTGCTTCGATCGTGACAGCCGCGATCTTCTCATTCCGTCTCTAGTCGAAGCCGCGATCACTCGTGATCCTCTCTGCTTCGATCGCGATAGCCGGAATCGCTCACGATCCTCTCTGCTTCAATCTTGACAGCCGCAATCTTCTCATCCTGTCTCAAGTAAGATCTCTTTGTTTTTCTTTGGCTTCGGACTCCTCTCCTAATTTAAGGCAGTGCACGATTTTTAGGTTGATTCAGATCAACGATTTGGATTTTTTTGGATTTTCTGGCTTTCTTTGATTTCTAATTGATTTTGATCAACTACAATTTTATTTAGAATGTCTTCTGAAATCTTAGCTATTAGATTTACGAGAAAGAATTATGCTGCATGAGAATTTCAGGTCCGAATTTTCTTAAAAGGGAAGGTGTTTTGGGGCCATATTAATGTGTCTTTTTCAACTCCTATTGAGATAAATGATCTTGGTCAATGGGAAGCAAATGATGCTCGGATTGTTTACTGGATTTTGGGATCTATTGAAGCTCATATGATGAGCAATTTACGATACTTTGACACAGCTAAAGAAATGTGGGAATACTTGAAACACGTTTACAATCAAGATAATTCTGTGAAACGCTTTGAATTGGAACTTAACATGAGTAATTATAGTCAGGGTAATCTTTCAATTGAACAATATTATTCTGGCTTTCTAAATTAATGAAGCAAATATACTGACATTATCTATGCTAAGATGTCAAAGGAGAACTTAGCTTGTCTTCAAGCTATTCATGAAGAAAGTCGTTGTGATTAGTTTTTAATGAAGCTCAAACCAGAATTTGAAATTGCTCGGGCGGGGTTGCTGAATAGAGATCCGGTTCCTTGTTTGGATATCTATGTTGGTGAATTACTACGCGAAGAACAAAGATTGACGACACAAGCTGCTATTAGTACAATAGGTGGATCATCAGAAATAATTAATATGACATATGCTGCTCATACCAAAGGGAAGGGATCAGTGTAGTGCTACAGCTGCAAGAAATTTGGTTATATTACATGGAATTGTAAAAATAAGTGTTTTAATTATTGCAAGCAAAATAAACATTATTTTGGAGTACCCTACACGACCCGGGAACTGCAAACCACAAGCACTTCATGCCTTGGTATCCGACACACAATCCTGACTCGACATCCACAGTTGCTGGCAATAATCAATCAGTTGTCTTACCAGATATGGTTTAACAGATGATTCTCTCTGCCTTTTCTGCTCTCGGGCTTCAAGGTAAAGGTAAAACTATTACATCCGTTCCTTCTCTTTGGTTTGTTGATTCAGGCGCCACAAGTCATACGACTGAACACAGCTGATTTATTGCATAACCAACGGTCGTACACTGGTACTCAATATATTTAGGTTGCTGATGGAAATAATATTCCAATTATGACAGTTGGTGATATTAACTCCTTCATACATGCCTTGGTTTCTCCTAAATTATCTACTAACTTTACTTTCTATTGGTCAAATTGTGGATCATAATTGTGATGCACATTTGTCTCGTGATGGTTGTAATGTGCAGGATCAGGTGTTGGGAAAGTTGATAGCGAAACGGCCTAAAGTGGGTAGACTGTTTCTATTACAATTTATGGTTCCTCAAAATACGTCATTAGCTTCTTCAGTTGTTTAGAATAAGGCGGTCATCTGACATAAAATATTAAGTCATCCAAATGATATGGTGTTGAAGCATTTATTTAAAAGTTGTGTTTTTCATTCTACAGATAAGAGTTTAGTAGTTGACTGTTTTGTTTGTAAACTTGGAACAAGTTAGACAGTACCTTTTACTATTTCCGACAGTGGTGCCAATAAATGTTTTGACATTATTCATAGTGATGTTTGGGGAATTACACCAGTTAATTCACATGCTCAATATAGATATTTTTTGACATTTATTGAGGATTACAATCAGATTTTCTTGGATCTATTTTTTGTGTTCCAAAGCAGATGTATTTAATGTATTTCAAACCTTTTTAGCATATGTTGAAACTCAGTTCTCTGCTCGCATAAAATCTGTTTGCCTAAAAGTGACGGTGAATGCATGTCTCTTGAGTTTCAAACATTTCTCCATAACAAAGGTATTGTTTCACAACTTTCATGTCCTTGTACACTGCAGTAAAATAGAGTTGCTGAATGAAAAAATCAACATCTATTGGATATTGTGCGCACATTATTGATAGAATCTTCTGTTTCAGCTAAATTTTGGACTGAAGCTTTATCTATTGCACTTTATCTCATTAATCGTTTACCATCTCAATAATTCCAATATGATTCTTCCTATTATCAATTTTTTGTTAAACACCCTAATTATCATATGCTAAATACTTTTGAATATGTTTGCTTTGTTCATCTACCTGCTCATAAACGTCATAAGTTGGCAGCTCAGTCAGTACGATGTGTCTTTATGAGGTATAATCCTAATCATAAAGGTTTTGTGTTATGATTCAATTAATAGTCGCTGACATATTTCTCGGAATGTGATTTAATTTGAACATGAATATTACTTTTAGTATCATATGTCGACACTGGATACAGTTATAGTTTCACAATTTAATAATTCTTTTACTGATAAACGGTTCAAGCCAGACATTATCTACACACGACGTTTGCCCCCTTCACCTTCAATCCCCCTCAAGTCCTAATCCAGATGTGTCTTTATGAGGTACAATCCTAATCATAAAGGTTTTGTGTTATGATTCAATTAATAGTCGCTGACATATTTCTCGGAATGTGATTTACTTTGAACATGAATATTACTTTTAGTATCATATCAACACTGGATACAGTTATAGTTTCACAATTTAATAATTCTTTTGCTGATAAACGGTTCAAGCCAGACATTGTCCACACACGACGTTTGCCCCCTTCACCTTCAATCCCCCCAAACCCTAATCCAGAAATTGCTCCAATAAGTCGTCGACGATCAACTCGACATATCCGTCCTCCAGATAGATATGGGTATTATGCAATTTTAACTAATACTACTATTCCTATCTCTTACTTTTAGGCCGCTAAACAGACTTGCTAGGTCAAAGTTATGCAAGAGGAATTTCAGGCATTTCAAGACAATCACAATTGGGATATTGTTTCATGTCCTACAGATATTAAACTCATTGGTTGTAAATGGTTTTATTCTCTTAAAATCCGATCTGATGGCTCTTTTGATAGATAAGGCAAGATTGATACCTCTTGACAATTGAGAGGAATACGAGATTGATTATGAAGAAACATTTGTACCTGTGGCTAAGATAACAACTGCCCGGCTGGTGTTATCTATTGCTGCATCTAAAGACTAGTTCTTAAAGCAGATGGATGTTAAGAATGTATTCTTACATGGGGATCTCAAAGAAGGTGTCTATATGACTCTTCCTCCAGGCTTGTTTTCTAGACATTCACATGATGTTTGTAAGCTCAAACAGTTTCTATACGGTTTGAAACAGACTTTACGGGTCTGATTTGAAAGTTTCGCAATACCTTTTTAAGCTTCTCTTTTATTCAAAGTCAATATGATTCAATATTATTTTTTTGCAAAACTAACAAGGGAATTGTTTTATTATTAGTCTATGTTGATGATATTATCATCACAGGATTTGACAATCAATTGATGTTTCAGCTACAGAAGCGTCTTCAGGACTCTTTTCATATGAAAAAATTGAGATCATTAACTTATCTCTTAGAACTTGAGGTTCACTCTTCTCGCAAAATAGATTATGCAGAATCTTATTTACCTAAAATAGATTGTACAAACTATTATTTATTGGAATGGAAGTAAGAGAAAAGACATACAACCTATTTGCTCAAAATATTGACAGAATTTGACCCCATTGTACATGCTTAAGTTCATAATTTTGTAATATTTTTATTTTATTAACATAAAATGCACACTTTCAAGGGGCGTGTGATGTCGCACCGCAACTAACCCATTTGGGTCAATCGTGGTGGGACAGAAGCTAGAAATTTGGTCAGACCAACTCTCACCAGCACTCGTCCTGAATTCTATAATCATGACCCAGTGAGTGATGTATTAGTCTTAACTAGATTGCCGTAACTTACGTCATGCATTGCATTTCAAATATATATTTAGGATATGAAAATCATATCATCCAAAACATGAAAACTATACAAAACTGTTAAATCCAATATAACAAAAAATATACGTACCCAAAACATATTTGCAAAACTCTCAAAACTATTGTGTAAAAGATGTACAAAGACACATCTGCTTACTCGCTCTGGTGCTCATTGCCCATTGCCCATACCTGGAAAGCAACAACGAAGAATGAG
Source organism: Phalaenopsis aphrodite (assembly GCA_003013225.1). Lineage (NCBI taxonomy): Eukaryota > Viridiplantae > Streptophyta > Magnoliopsida > Asparagales > Orchidaceae > Phalaenopsis > Phalaenopsis aphrodite. The sequence goes on from NEWO01000381.1 coordinate 434,003, forward strand.
CAACAACAAACTCAGAGAAATTATCGAGGCTAATATAAGATTTTATACATAAAAAGAAACAACGTGCATGCTCGTATGTAATTATGCATGTCTATACAAAAATCATAACATGCTAGTATAATAGAGAACATAAAAAACGAACAGTTGCATAAATCATGACTATGGTGTAACATGTAGGTTTTAGTCATGAAATCTTTAAGTATAATAAAAATCATCTGCATAAAGATGTTCATAGGTTTTTTGTTTTATGTAATTATAACAACATCATTTCATAGTAATGTCACTGGCTTAATGTATATGATTCAATTATTTTTATATTCTTTTATCACGGGTCGTCACCCTGCCCCAAAGACATATAAACTATTGATAAAGTTTGGATTCCCCCAACATAGTAGTTGCAACAACCCCCATGACAACAACGATTCTCTAACGTTCTGCCACTGCCTAATTCTATCGATTCTCAGAGTTTTGTTCCCGTATAAATAGCAAGAGTCGGGAATACTATATCCTTACATAAAGTACTTGTAACCGATCATGCAATATTCTACACCCTAACATTTCTTGTGACATTTAAATCTTCGTTATTGTATCAAGCATACAGCATTACATGTATCATTGGCATGAAGCATAATAAATAAATATTTGCAGGCAAGTAATATCATAAGCGTAATCAATTATATCATACCATAGGATAACATCATATATATCGTAAGAGAAGTAAACATGCATTCATATATTCAATTGCAGGTATTTATTTATAATATTCAGGAAAATCTAAATGCATCTGTATCAAATAAAAATCATATTAAAATCTATAGAAGATTATTTTTTTAAAATTAACATAAGATTATTTCACATCACTTGATGGAGCAGCTCTAGGACGAGCGCCTACACGCTCTTCTCCACCTTGTCACCTCGTATAGACTACCTGAGGCTCGTAGACAATACAATGTTTCATAAAATTTCGCTCCTAACATGCATTAACCCAAAACATGCATTAATTTCGAACACATACCTCAAATGGACTCCTCGTCATAATCGGTTGTCTGAAACCATCTAATTTTCTTTCTATCACCTCCAACCACACCTCCTCTACTTTGATTTTGTGATAGAACCCTTATGGAGACTTGCAAACGACTTTCAACACTACTGACACACACACAGCACCTGAGTGGCTACCGTAAACGATATTTGCATGAAAAATGAGACTGATGTCAAAATGGAAATGTGAGGAAGGAAATAAAAGTCTATAATAGTGAGGAAGAGAAATTTGTTTCTTTTAATTTCGTTCCCGAAGCTCTCTACAGCAAGTTAGGGCTCCTTGTGCTCCACTCGACCAGCTGCTCACGCCCTTGCAATGTAGCAAGGGTCGCAACTCTGCTCGCTTGCTTCTGTCGCACGAACCGAACAAGGAGAGGGATCGAGAGAGAAAGGAGGAATTCAGGATTTGAAAATCAAAGCTCACTGCCCTATTTGACCGCGTGATTGGAATAAAAGGCGTGGATATCGGTTGTGAATAGGGGATCCGTGGGATTAATGGTAGGATTATGAAATATATATAAGATTTAATTAAGATAAATATATTTTTAATTTCCAAATTTTATATCTCCTAATCCGTTCACAATTCTTGCGTGGTAATTCATATGGAATTGATCGATTTCCTGCATAGAATTTAATAAAATTATTTTGATCAAATTCCAGGAGATGAAAATTTTGGGGTACTTTTCAAATGTGTCGAACTTTAGGTAGTTCCTTGAAATTTGGGCATTACAGTGATCTAATGAAAAATGACTTGTTATTCATAATAATTTGCAAAGAATATGTTTAAGCTTCTTTGGAAATACTCAACGGGAATGCTTGAAAAATACTGAGACAGAATGCTGGTCTCCAATAGTTGGGATAAAATTAATTATGATTATGGTGATGATGCTGTAACTTTTTTAATGGTGTCTATAATGTTATGGATCTTTCATTAGAGGTTTGTTCTTTGAGTTGTGGATCTTTCATTAGAGGTTTGCTCTTTGAGTTGTGCATGCATGTGTTGAATTTACAAAATATATTGATAGTGAAATAGTTGTTAGCTGACATATGATGAATGATGATGAAGGTAGCTTCGCCTAGATGGAAAATATATATTGATTGAAATGGTTCAATGCAAAATTTCATAGAAGGTATTTTGACTAAATCGTGATCAGTGTTTGTTTGAGTGTTAGCTTTATTGGTTTGGCAAGGACATACAATGACTTACCATTGCTTGCTTGACCTTGATGTTGCTATCATCTTAGGCAACGCTCAATAGGAATTCATGAAAAGTAAAGACTCATAAAGCGAATTGACACCGAACTCAGACAAGTCCGTGTGCAAATATTTGGAAATGCGGGTTGTTGATGCAGGTGCTTGGCTGAATCAATTCAATTGGTTCAGCAAGGGGTGTTGCTCCAATAGGGAGGCTGGACCAGCCGACTAAGCCACTAGGCGGGAATTGCCGACCTTCCTCCCCCTCCTATTCTACTTACTATTATATATAGGATGCTTGTTTGCCTTAGGGTTTAGACTTGGTTTTCTAATTTCAGAATTTTGTTTTCAGGCATTTTTCCTTGCTAAGGAATTGCCACCCCATTCGCTCTCTCGTTGCATCTCTATTTCCTGTAGCCAACCTCCTTACCACCTCCATTCACCTGCCTCTATCCACTAGCCACCCAAGGCCCTCTTTTTCTTCTTGTCTACAACTGTCAGCCACCCAGCCTTCCCTGTCTCTTGCCCATCCACCACCCCCCCAAATGTTCCTACTTGGCCCTACATGGATATATTGATGTTTCGGTGTGTTTTGTGTTTGTTTTTTAGTCTTGATTGTAACCCTTGTTGCTTTTGCTTAATAATATTTGCTTCCTTTATTATTGTTTGAGTTAATTTCGATATCATGTGGTATCAGAGCCAGAATTCGGTCCTAGGGTTTCCTAGCTTTCACCTTACCCCCACCACCAAAATTTTTTTTCCTATCTTCAACCATCACTTCCAATCCCAAACCCTTAATCATTGCATCGTGGAGATATATGTCGGAACCTACTCGAGAAGAAATACAACGTGAGATCTATTGGCTTTGACAGAGGCTTGATGAGATTGATGTTGGAACCCGAGGGAGATTACACTTGATCGCGATCTGGAGAGTCAAAGGGAGATAGGGACGAGGATCTGAATTCGTTCTTTAGGGAAGACGTCAGTGAGGAGGAATACAAGCCTCGTTGCTTCGGGATTCAGTATCAGAGAAACCTGATAGAGCCCACATTTCGAGGAGATAGGGATTACAACGTCAAGGTGGATTTATAGAGTTCGATGAGGTATGGATCCAGACACTTTATCAACTGGTTGTAATCTATTGAGCGAATTTTCGAATATAAGGAAGTGTCGGAGGATAAATAGGTAAACTTAGCAGCCATCAAGTTGAAGAAACCTCCTCCTTATATTGAAAAAACTTGTAGCGGTAAGGGAAGGGAGAAGTGACAAGATTATCAAGCGGGAAAAGATGTGAAAAGTGATGCGGAAGAAATGCCTTTCACCTCATTACAATTAGGATATGTTTAAGACTCCGCATGTAGCTGAAAGACCTATTAGTGGAGGAGTCAACGATACAGTTCCACTAGTTGTAGATGAAGTGTGAATTGGTCGAGCCGAATGAACACACCATAGCCTGTTATTCGGGATACATGAAGCTCGCTTTTAGCAATGTTGTGCAGTTACAATTATATTAGTCACTAGGGGATGTTCAAATCGTAACCTTGAAAATGGAAATATAACAGAAATAGAGCATATATCAATCCTCATTTAGATACCGGCCCTCAGTAAGACAGTCATCTACAGTTACAGTGACTGACAAGGTACCTCTGGAGTTGGCAAGACAGGACGGGAGAATGATAAGACACATCTGATTGGAAAGAAGCTGGAAAAAGGGAGCTCATCCAGTACAGTGCTTGCCAGAAGATGTTTCAAATACTACGGCTATAGATAGTCTCTAGTTATCCCACGAGTCGAGTTGTTTCATTCACAGATCAGGCCATTGTCGAGGAAGTTGATGAAGAGGAATCAAAGGATAGTCTAGAGAAGAACTTCAGCTCCAAGGTGACGAGGGAGAGATGTTAGTCATACAAAGAGTTTTGCAGTCAGAGTCGGAGAGAGATCAGTCATGGCCAAGGCACATCTTTCACACCAAGTGCAAGGTGAAGGTCAAAGTTTACAGCTTAATTATCCATGGTGGGAGCAGTAAAAATGTGGTGTTCAGGATGATGGTGAAGAAATTGGAATTTGCCACACAGAAATATCCTCAATCCTATTCCCATACCTTACTAAAGAGGGAAAAAGAGATACAGTTGGATCAACAGTGTTTGGTTAAATTCTTAATTTGTAATCAGTTAGAAGAGCAAGTGTGGTGTGACATGATTCTGATGGACGCTTGTCATATTCTATGAGAGAGGTTTTAGCAGTTTTACTGTAAGACTCAGCACGACGGCTTCAAGAATACTTATTTAAAAAGGATGGAAAGCACACTATGTTTTTACCTATAATAGAAGCAAGAGGTGTAAACGACATAGAGGTGGCATTAGCCTCGAGGGCCACCTTCATGCATTCAGTTCAGGATGCTCCAGTGGCAATGACATTGGTCCTATTAAGGGATTTGAGGAGGAGAGTGAGATATCTGCCCCCTACTATGTGATTTACAGGATGTCATGGTTGATAGTCTTCTAGAGGGATTACTGCCATTAAGAGAAATTCATCAAGTCATAAATCTTATGATCGGATCACTATTGCCAAATCGGCCTACCTACATATTGAGACTTGTAGAGTACAAGGAGTTACAACAATATGTACATAATCTCGTCGCAAGAGGTTTGGTATGAGAGAGTACCAGTTTGTGTTGTACTCACTTTTATGGTACACAAGAAGGATGGTTCATGTGGATGTGCATCGATAGTATGACAATCAACAAGATCATTGATCTCTTAGTTTAGTTGCACGGAGCCACCAATTTTTTATAAGATTGCCTTATGCAGTGGGTACCACTAAATTCGGATGAGACCAGGAGACTAGTGGAAGTCCTCTTTCAAAAGATGGGATGACTTATACGAATAGACAATTATGCTCTTTGGATTGTCAAATGCGCTTAACACTCTTATGAAGTTAATGAATTAGGTGTTCCAGGCTGACATTAGGAAATTTGTGTACTTCGACAATATCCTGGTGTACAACCGTTTCGAGGAGGAGCACTTACAACATCTAAGGACGGTATTGAAGGTGTTACGAGCAGAAAAGTTGTATGCCCACCCAAGGAAGTGCCACTTTATAACATCCCAAGTATTTTTTTGGGTTATGTCATGTCTAGTGCAGGCATTCAGATGGACCCTAAAAAGGTTGAGGCCATTGTGAGCTTGACCGCGCAACAGTCTTTCACTGAGCTGAGATAGTTTCTGGGTATAACATCATTTTAAAGGCAATTCATCGAGAGTTTTAGTACCATAACCTCCCTAGCGGAGCTTTTTAATGGATCGAAATTTCAGTAGGCAAATGCAGCCTAGAATAGTTTCAATGAACTAGAGAAGGTGACACATGCATTAGTCTTGGCATTACCATATTTGTACAAGTTGTTTGAGGTAGAGTGTGATGCATCCGACGTGGGGAAAGGAGCAGTGTTAAACCAGGGAGGTCACCCCATCTCCATTTACAATTAGAAGCTAAATGAGTCCAGGAAGAAATACTTGATGTGTGACAAGGAGTTTTATGCTATTGGGAAAACTTTTGAGCACTCGAGTCATTACTTATAAGGGATTTCACATTCTTCACGGACCAGGAAGCCTCGAAATTGTTGAACAAGCAGAGTAAAATAAAGGGTTGACACATAACTTGGATGGAGTTCTTAGCATTGTTCCAATTCGTGCTTGAGCACAAGGCGGGGAGTCGGAACCATGTAGTAGATACACTTAGCCGCCTTCGCTTGTTGATCCCTGGGATATAGGCTCGAGTCATGGGTTTTGAGGTAGTAATAGATTATGTTGTGTGTTCCTAGATGTTTATTGAGGGAGTCCATTGTTCAAGAAAGTCATAGTGGAGGACTTACAAGGCATTTTTGTCATGACTAGACTCTCGCACTTGCGAGAAAACAATTTTTTTGGCCTCAACTAGTGAGAGATTTGAAGTGACATGCCAGGCAATGTCAGATTTGTCATGTAACAAAGACCATGGGACAGATCACAAGGCTATATGCCCCATTACAAGTATCAAAGGCACCCGTGGGAGGTTGTCAGCATTGATTTTTTGGTGGGCCTCCCGATGACACAGTGGAACAAGGATTCATTCATGGTGGATTGATTCTCGAAGATAACATATTTCGTACCTTATCATTATACACTGAGTGCATCACATATCGTTGATTTGTACTTCAAGGAGATTGCAAGGTTGCAAATGATACCCAAAACTACTATTTCAGACTGGAATTTTTAGTTTCTGAGTCACTTCTGAAGGACATTGTGGGGGAAAATTAGGCACTTAGCTTTAATTCAATTCTGCAACCATCTATAGACGGATGGTTAGAGTGAGCTAGTGAATAGGAGTCTTGGAAATATGCAGAGATGCTTTGTTGGAAAGAATATTAAGCACTGGGATATGATTTTAACTTAGGTTGAGTTTGTTTACAACAAATCTGAGTCAAACTACGAGACACACCCCATTTGAGATTGTATATAGACGCAACCTGCTCACTCCTTTTCATTTAGTACTGCCCTCGTCGACATCAGAAATTAGTGAGGATGCAATGGAACAGGTGCACAAGACTAAGAAGTTTCGTGAGGAGGTTGGAAAGACGATCACTAAGCAGAATTGCAAGTATCCTACATAGGCAAACAAAATAAAGAAAAAAAGTGACTTTCAAGAAAGAGAACTAGTGTCGATCCGCCTGATGAAAGAAAGATTTCCAATAGATGCATTCAGAAAACTCAAACCCATAGCAGATGGACTTTTCAGAATACTTTGAAATTTGAATGACGACAATTATAAGATTGATCTGCCAAGAGAATACAATGTTTCTATTACGTTCACATTCACAAACTTGACATCATTCTATGAGGAACCAACAGCTTCGACGAATTAAGTCGAAGGTCCCCCAACCTCGCGGGGGGGGGGGGGGGGGGGGGGGGGGGTGGGGTTGGCTTAACTGGCTTAACTGATTCAACAAGGGTTGCTACTCCAACAGAGAGACTGGATCGGCCGACCAAGCCACTGAGCGAGATTCTCCATCCCCCCATCTTATTCTACCTACTTTTATATATGGGTTGCCTGTTTGTTTTAAGATTTATTCCTGGTTTTCTTATTTCATATTTCTACCTTCAGTTGTTTTTCCTTGTTAGGGTTGTATTTGAGAATAGGCGGTGCTCCTACTATATCATGTTTTGAGGTGGTGACGTCGTCTACCTACTTCCCCCACACAAACCTATGCTAGCTGTTGTCCTACAGTTAGCTCCTGCCCTTCTAGCTTACAGCCGTCGGCCTGCTGCCACCTCGACTCCCCCCCATGTTCTCAGTCGCCGCCCCACTTGTTGTCTCTCTGCATCCCTATTTCCCACTCCCAACCTCACTGCAACTTTCCTCCATCGACCACCCAAGACCCTCTTCTTCTCCCTATCTACAACCGCCAGCCACCCAGCCTTCCTTGTCTCTACCCATCCGCCAACATCCTATCCCTACTCAACAGCCAACCACTAACCCTTGACACCACTATCCCTGGGTGTTCCTGCTCGGCCCTAGCTGGATATTAATGTTTTGTTGTATTTCATTTTCATTTGAGTTTTGATTATAACCCTAATTGCTCTTGCTTAATAATGTTTGCTTATGTTATTATGGTTTGGGTTAATTCCACTATCAGTTGTAGGATGGGAAACATAAGTAGAAATGACGACGGTGGTTAAGGAATAGCGAACACTAATGTTGGACAACAAATCGAAATAGTTCAAGCAAAATATGGATGAGGTGGAGGTTTCATCGCCTTTACTTAGGGTTGTTAACGATCCACCCTCAATCCGAGTTAGGGTCGGCTCAAAATCGACTCGAAAAAAAAATTGATCCAACATTGTGGCTTGAGCTCGGCTCGTTTATTTTGATCTGAGCCAAATTTTGAATCAACTTTTGAACGATTAACGATCTTCGAGCCAAATTTACTAAATTCACATTTATATGTTGTTAACAATCTGATTTCAAGCCGGCTATTTCAAACTAAGCTGGGGTCGGCTCAAAATTGGCTAAAAAAAAAATTCGATCAAAAAATTTGGCTGATCTCGATCTGAACCAAAATTCGAATCAATCTTCTAGCGATTAATGATATTCGAGCTAAATTCACAACCCTACCTATACTCTTCAAAATATAGATCCACCGATTGAAAAATAAGCTAGAGTTCTCCACATTGGAGTAAAGAAAGAGAAAGGACTCCAAACAACATTAGCACCTAATGAAGGCTAATATGATGCTAATGGCGCTAATGAATTTGAAAAATCTTGAAGCTTAATAAGCTTTCTTTTTGTTAAAATGTCACCTAGTGAAGATTGATATTTATATGCTTGAGAATAGAAGTGCATTTAGAAAGTATTTGTCGTTCATGTTGTTAAAGGACAGTTCGGCGCTTGCCTTGGAGATTGATCAAGATGAGGCAAACACTTTAGAAACTTCAGTTAGTTTCATTTTTTAGGTACGCCTAAGCGAGCTGCTTGTTGTGTTGGTTCAAGCAGTGGGCAAACACTTTGACTTGTGAGATGAGCACTTAAAGTACAATTTGATCCAATGTAATTGGTAGAACTCAAGGTTATAAAGTAGTAGAACCTCATGGTGAAGAATATGAGCTCGAGGAAAACTAACACAACGATCTATAATTATGCATTAAATAAATAATATGAAAGTATTGATGATGAAAACAATAAAATAAATAGTGGTGAAAGTTAAGTTTATTTTTTTTTATTCTTGCTATAAAATTGTATTATATTGCTTATTTAAAATAATTTATTTAGTAATGTTTTAAATTTAACATATAAATAGTTGATGTAGCTATTTCATTTTTAGTACATGAATTCACTTCGGATAATGATTATGATGTTATGTAATTTCTCGAATATTGGGCATTCATATTACCTTAAATGTGTCTTGCGCTTGAAGCTAAGAACATATATATATATATATATATATATATATTTGAAAGCCCAAAAAGGCTAATATATTAACTAGAAAGAAAGATACAGATACAATGTGAATGAGGGCCCAAACATGGTACCCCGCTCACACAAAAACCACAAGAGGTTCCACAACTAAAAAATACTGAAAAAGTACATTAGAGACAGAAAAAAAACCTACAAATGCATAAATACATAGTATCAGGTGGCTAGAGAGCAACCCAATTTGGTTTTGTCTCTGTCTCTGGTTCTAGGAAAAGAGCAAGCTAATAAGTTGGTAAGATGATTGTCATTGCCAGTAGTAACCAATGTATCATCCAATATGTTCCCAAACTGGAGTCGACCTCCTTTCTTCTTCTTCCTCTTGGAGTAGATCTGTCATTCCTCTTCCGAAGATTGACTCAACCTATCTTGGTCTAAAGTGTGTTGGAGATGTGCAGATTGTTGGACATTAGAAGCAAGTGCATGTACCGACTGATCTGTTATTGGATCAAAGAAGCACTCTCATGTCTTAGCGTGTAAGTGAATCATCTTCCATAACAGTGGGTGGTATGAGCACAAGGATATATATATATATATATATATATATATATATATATATATATATATATATATATATATCCCATTTCTCTGGACATTTTAGTTTCACCTGTGGAGGATACTACCAGACAGGAGGTGTCTGTTGCCTCTATGGACCCCCTCAATGACACTGCTGTTACTATTACTGTGAACGATGTGATGCTGGAACCTTCAAACCCCATAGAAAACAATATTGATGGAACATTACCTACAAAGGATACTATCCAAACTGATAATCAAGTGAACCTCGCAGCTCCCCTCCTTAGGAATTATCCGGTGTAGAGGCAACTCATACATCACACATACTAGAACCTATTGTGGGTACTACAGTTGGTAATCCTTCACCTTCAGCTCTCAGACTGATTCTTCGGATGAGGAATGACAGGTTTACACTTCCAGAAGGAAGAAGAAGAATGGAGATCTACTTAAGCTCAGGAGTCTTATGGATGATACTTTGGTTACTTCAGGTAATGGTATGCACCTTACCAATCTGTTAGCAGGATCCCTTCCGAGAACTAGAGCCAGAGGCAAGACTAGGATGACCCTCTTTTTCAGTGCCCTGGTGGTTTTGGGCTTTTCTTGACTTTTATATGTACTCCTTTTTAACTTTTTTTTGTGTTGTATCGTTTGGGTTAGGTGCCTATTTTTAGGCCCGCCCATACAACCTATCTGTATATTTTCTCTTTAACATATTAGCCCTTGGGCTGTTTTATATATATATATATATATATAGATGTCATCCCGCCGCTCTGCTATGGTTCCGCCCCATGGCGAACCCTCGCGTTTCGATTGTCGATGCTGCCCCAATCTCCGCTCCCTCATGCGTTCGTGCGCGTCGTCGATTGCGGCGGAGAAGACACGACTCTACTGCGTCGTCTTCGCAGCATTGTCGACGACTCCACTGACGCTCCCTCGCCCGCGCTCGTCTCCTCTGCAATCGACGTTCCTTCACGCCCAGCAACGCAAGGCTTTTCCTCCGCGCTGCTTCGCGCACTGCGA
>NEWO01000381.1:445528-470553 GCA_003013225.1 Phalaenopsis aphrodite
ATTCCTGTTTGGCTGCGTTTTCCAGGTTTGAAGATCCATCTTTTTTATCAAGAGCTTCTCTTCGCTTTAGCGATGGTGTACGGTAAACCCCTCAAAACTAACACGACTACAGTGAATCTAACTCGGCCTTCAGAAGCCAGAATTTTGATAGAAAGAGATATTACTTTAACTTTTCTTGGAGAAATATGGATTGACACACAACATCAGGGATTTTGACAGCAAGCAGAACTTGAACATATACCACTTTATTGTACTCACTATCGTATGTTTGAACATTCTCCTTCTCAATGTTATCAGTTGCATCCAAATTTAAAACTTTCAAGTAAAAACGCTTCTGGATCTGCCCCACCTCATACATGTCCCTCCGCTCCTGAGTGCATTCCACCGACTATTGAAACATCGGTTGACACGATGCCATCTCCCACTTCCACTACCGGAGACAATGCTATCTCTGTTCTTCCAACTGATATATTGACAGATGGTTTATTTGAGCCCGATAATCAGGATAGTATTGAAGCTCCACATCCCCATGATACATCAGGTGTTGAAGAGACATGCTTACCATCTCTTCAGAATCAGAATGTTGTTACTGCTAGTCAAGAGTTGGGGGCTTATTCTCTCCCACATGCCCAACAATCTGTTGACTACACCGATCAGATGAGCCAGTCCTCGGATGAGGAATGACAAGTTTACACATCTTGAAAGAAAAAAAAGAACGAAGACACACTCCAGCTTGAGAACTTAATGGATGATACTCTAGTAACTTCGGGTAATGGAACGACACTCAGCAATTTGTTAGTTGTCTCCGCTCTTAGAGCCAGAGGCAGATGCAAGATCAAGCTGGCTCGTGCCTAGCAACTTATTTCATGCAAGTTTTATTTTATTTTTTTGTTTTATCTATGTTTCATCCTTTTACGATGCTAGTGTCTGATGTATCATATGGGTAGGGCATCTTTTTTGGGTCCTCTCATACAACCTCTATGTATTTTTTCAATTTCAATAAAATTAGGCCTTGTGCGTTAATATATAGATATATATATATATATAAAAGATTTACTATGCCCTTTTCTCTGTATGTGTGAAGACTTAGAATTAACCTTGCGTCAATATTTTTATTAATTGTAATGCAAAAATATTGTTCATCTTTTTATTTGTTTAAAGTTTTCCATTTTCCATCAATTGTAATGACATTTACAACATTTGTATCAGGATGCTTTGGCCAGGAATGACCGTCGTCGGCTTACTGGGTATAAACCTGTCATCAAGTAATTTAGAGGGTTTGACCGTAGTTCCTCTAGAGAAGCATAAAAATATTATTTTATTGTGATGTAGCTTAAAGACACGGAGCCGAGCTGTTGACATTCTTCTTCATCACATGTTAAGTGCAGAGCTAAGCGAAACCCGAAGTTCCCAAGCATGATAACTTAATTGTGGTGAGTATGGCATCCTTCATCTTGTATCAAGTCATTTTCTAATAAGATATAACTGAATTTATAGCTTTCACTTTACTAACTTTATTTCATTGATGCAGCTTATGGTTAAATCCATTGTCGCACAGCATTGTCCCATGGTCACAAACATGACAAAATCCTAGTTCGTTCCTATTTTATGTCTTAGATTACTTTTATTTGGAATTTTATGTATACTCAACCCCTTTTTTTCTTGTTTTGTTGTGTTATAGTTTTCACTTTTTTTGGGATTTATTATGCAGTTATATCAAGGCTACTACTTATTTATTTTAAGAGCTAATGTCATTTTTGATATTAAAAATGCCTTATGTTTGTTGGGCCTTGCCTGGTCTCTCTCTCTTTTAACCCTTGGTGAAGATATTTAATCTATATATAAGGAATTTCCTGCTGTGTAAGAAATTGGAAGGACGGTAATGTTTTCTATGTCCTTATCTTAAATCATGTCTTCGTTGATCCTATTATGTTTTTTGTTAAGACCAATAATGGAAGTGAGAATGTGGCTAACAAGCAGCAGGAAAAGACCAGCATGGCACAAAAACTTCATTATGACAAAAAAGGCATCATCCAACTTGCTGAAAATTCTTATAATTATTATATATATTACTTGAGGAATATACTTCTGTCGGTTTCAAGTTTCCTAGGATTTGTTTTAGCAAGCGGCCAGGTGTCCTAGCCATATTGGTTACCTGGGAAATGTTGGGTTATATAGAAAATATAATTACAGAAATGGAATGGGAGGTAGCTGCTGCAATATTTTTTTCCTATTCTCTGGTTCCTATCCCCCCCGTCTCTCCTCTCCATGTTCTCCTGGTGCTTCGGGAAGGCTCGAACATTGCCACAATACCCTATTTTTTCTAGTTTTGCAGGTTGGTGTGTATCAGTTTCGTTCGGGCATTAAAATTTTGGCTCCCACAACCTACATCTTCTTGCTTCATAAATTATTGCAATTCGTTTGGAAAGCAACTGGAGAGAAATACTGATTGGCTTCTATCACTTTGGTGCTTTGTTTGGAGTTGTTTGAATCAGGCCTTCAAATCCATACCCTTAAGGAAGTATGTATTTGTCGCCCTACATCTCTGGATCAAGCAATTGAACTGGCAAAATTTATTGAAGTTAAATTCAATGATGATCACTCCATTTTTGGCCGTCCATCATCTCAACCGAGAACTGCCATTTCATACCAATTTCCAGTTCGCCGACTGTCAACCGTGGAAATGTTAGCTCGTAAAAAAAAAGGGATTATGCTATAACTATGAGAAGTTCATCCATAGTCATTTATCTAAGAGGATGTTTATGACGCAACATGATCTGATCTCGGTTCCAAGGAAATCAGCACCCCAACTACTGAAACCTAACAAATCTAATAAGAACCCTGGCCAGCAATCACACTTCATACTTTAACCGAACAACCCCTTCCAAACACCATTCGCATTAAGGGCCCCTTAACATATTCATTGATGGAGGCTCCACCCATAACTTCAAGATTGCTTGGTTAAACATCTACAACAACGATGTGTTAATGTTCAGTTCCATCATCAAAACCATTTAGTTACAATCGACCTCTACATATTGCCGATAGAAGGTGCTGATCACATTCTTGGAGTGTAGTGGCTGTAATAATTGGTCGATGTCACCACTAATTACTACAAACTACCCATGAAATGATAGTGGAAAAACACCCAGATGAACTAATGGAATGCGTGCTCCACCATTGGAACAAATTAATTTTTATCAGTTAAGAAAACTGCTGCATTTTGGTGCTATTTCTTCACTATTTTAGCTAGCTACAATCACTACTACGTCTACAACCACTACTCAATGCATACTTCCAACCACCATTGATAAAAAAAACCTTACTACCTCAAGCAAACGAACACAAAGTCTGCCTTAGATCGGGAACACCACGCATTAACATCAAACTATATACCGATATCCTCATTTCCATAATCAGCACTTGCAGCATTGATTCAGGAAATTCTTTTGCAAGGCTTTATTCGCTCAAGCACAAGTCAATTCTCATCACAAATTCTTTTAGTTAAAAAAAAGATGGCACTTGGCATTTGTGCATCTTCCATTTCATTTTAGACCAAGTGTTGATCTTATTATTAACTTTCTGGTGTCGAAGATGTTTCAGGCTCTCCAACCACAATAAAGTATTTTTTCTGAGCCTGATAGCTACCAATTTAACTCTCTTGTCCTAAGGAATAACTTTGCACTAAAAAATTCACTCCATCGTTTGTACGCACTTGATAATTTCAAGTGTATTTATGTGACTGTCGAAATCCAATAAATTTAGTTTTACTCGGATTCTTGCTTCTTTAATTTTTCATGTCCAATCATCAATGTAGTGGTTTTTCATCACTCGAAATTGCCTGGTGGAAGGGATTTGCTTTCTCCTTTTAATGTGGATAGTCACCGACATGCTGTGAGTAACATTTCTGGATTGTCTTCTCTCAAAGGCGGCAAGCTTCTTCTGCAATTGGAAGATTTCACGCAACATATCATCCATAGTAAGTTGGAAGACACTTCATTAAGGGTTCCTCCTTGGCTGCAAGGCGTGCTTTCCTCTTGATCAAGTTTTTGGTGGGTGTAGGAATGCAAATCAAGGTTTGTCTAAGGCTTATGTTTTTGGTGGTAGGTGTAGGGGTGAAATTTTTTGTTGAGGTGAAAAAGTTGGATTTTGAAAACTTAGGGGTTGGACTAGGAATTGCGATAGGAATGATTGAGGTATGATATGAAAATTTTTTTAAAAATTTTGAATTTGGGTCAGAAAGAACAAATCTTTGAAAAATTTAGGATTTTCAGACTTTGTTAACCTGATGATACCATTTTAAAGCTCCCTCACATGATAGTGGCACAATAAGGAAAACACTTGTTTAAGTAGTTATCTATATTATGGAACTGAAATTTGAACCTGATGGTAGTAGGTGTCGATCCTGGACAACAAATAATAAGCTCCACGATTAATCCCAGGGAGGATCGAACCCTAGTTACAGACCAAACAACAAGTTTCCTGAGGATACCCCACCCTTGGCACAAAGAATGAGCTAAAAATGATAACTCAATAGTTCGCTTTTTATTAAAGAAGCCTACCTTATTTACGAGATAGGTAGGAATACACTTGGACAGTCCAAAAAGACCATTATACCTTTTTAAAAGAAAATAAAACAAAAAAAAAAACATAAAAGAAACTAAAAACAAATACTAGGAATATATTGGATTACTCTCGCATCATTCACCCGAGATTGGAGAATTATTTTTTTATTGTCCAATGTCTAAGTCTTTTGTGTAGTTATGAGTCAAATCAGATACATATAATAGAACTAGTAAGAGCAGATTCATGCATTGTCTCAATTTTAATAGATGAACAAAAAAGACATCAATTGATACCACAAAGCACATGATATAGCTGTTGAGTGAATTCCAGGATCAAGTAACTTGTGACAGGAAGACAAATTCAAGGCATGCAACTAAGGGCAACTAAGTAATGCATAGGCCATGTTGGTGCACTTTAATGTCAAAGTTTGAAAGTAAGGGTGTCTAATTACAACACGATATATATGACACTTGACAATGTTAAGTTCAAACAGTATATCATGGTATATAAATTTTTTTTGAGAACCAATTACCTTATGAGGAATTATAAATACCTATAGTGCTTAATGTAGGATGAATAGTGAAAAGCTTGGAAAAAGCCATCCCAGGTTGTCCTTTCCCTAAATGCAAAGTTGCAGGACACCTGCGCAATCACATTGCTTTCAAAACAAGTATGTTTCCATCAAGCACTCCAAAACAAATTTACCTTGATTGCATTTGGATAGGGGTGACAGAGTTCCCTTGGTGACTTCCTATAGCATGAATGGTTAGAATGATTAAACCAAGTTTGAGTTCAATGGCATGTTGTATTTCCCACAAAGAAGGAAACTAATTGAAGTTTCCTTTAGAAAAATGTCAAACTATTGTGCTGCTAGAATCCCTGCTCGACAGTCCCAATTTTATGAAATCCGCAAGAAATAACCCTTCTTTGTATCCTTCAACACTTATTGTAAGAATGTAGCATCCAAGTTGTTGTTTGTAGCAGTCGAATTGCTGTTTGAAACAACCAAATTGTTATTTCCAGCTTTGTTCCACTCTTTCATTGGAATCAAAGTAATTTGTCTTCCATTCTTAATAGAAGTAGGTTTGGGTATAACCATTATGGTCGATCCGGTGGTTATATTGTCACGGTCTCTCAAGCAATAAATGACAAGCATCCATGGGAATGATGTTCTCTTGGAACTTTAGGTGCAATGAAAATCATACTAGACATTGTCTAGTAACTTGGAGCTCATTTCCCTTTTTAAGCCATGCAAGTTGATAAAAATGTGGATGTAGTTTTGTTATTAATTTGAGTTTCTCTATCATTGTAGTAGGAATAACCTTTTCATAACTTTTCACCATTAATGATGTGGTTGCAAGCTTTGTCGCACACCGTTCGTCTTGTTCTAAAGATATGGTGATGAAGACATTCTTGTAATGACCTGACACAAAGCTTAGAATTAACTAAGAGTGGGGAACAAAAGATTAGATTGTAAAATTAAGTATTTTTATTTAATTTTTCTATTTCTATCACCAATGATTTAATATCCATATATTAATTGGAAGAACCGCTCAAGAAAACAATTTAATTGACTAAATAAAATAATTATCATTATGGTTGTTGTTTTTATCTTTTATAAACAATTTTCTTCTTGTATCCATCTCATGCAAAATCATAAAGCCTAAAAAAAATTAAAACAAAATAAAGAGTTATCTAAGATAATTCAGTAGAAATGTTTACAAAATCGCTGGTCTTCCTGCAACACAACTTATCGAGACAATCTCCTTAAGCACTTTTTGGAAGGAGCTCTTCAAATTAATGGCAAGAAATTGCATTAAAGCACGACTGTTCACCCAGGAACTGTTGGGCTTAAAGGTTTTACTAGAGCCATAGAGCAATACATTCGTTGCATTAAAATGGATAACATTTTGAATTGGTCATCATTACTTACGGATTTAGTACACTTATAAAACCCCATACCACACGACCATTCATCAAATTCCATTTCAAGTGCTATATGTTCGCCTTCTAGCACCTATACATCAATACATCAGCACACAATCTAATGTCGTAGTAACATGTGTATGTAGTGTGCTCATTTGTCACTTTAACTCTACTTTTATTTATGTTTATGTTATGCTTTTTGGAAGTTTTCTGTGTTTTAATTGCAAGATTTAGGGAAGGAGATTTAATGGAGCTTAGAATATTGCAAAATGGAGCTAAGTAGTGTTGTGGCATCTAGGCCCCAGATATAGGTCCTGATCATGTGCAGATAGAGCGAATGGAAACTAGTTGTCAAAAGACTGGAATGTAGGTGTCAGACCACCAGCATCTAGTGGTCCAAGTCATTCAAAAGAAAAAACTTGAGAAGATGGAAAATAGGAATTGAAATAGTGGTTCTAGGTGTCAAACTAATATCACATAGGCACCAGAATGCTAGCGCCTTGGCGCTGCCCATGGGAGCCTAGGCGCTGCCCATGGGAGCCTAGGCGCTGATCCATCCCTAAATTTTATTTAGAAAATAAAGCATCTGAAAAATAGGCCTTGTGACTGCAGAGCGTAGGCAATGCACCCCCCAGCATAGTAGCGACCTGGGTGCCTAGGCACTCGATGCCCTAAATTATGATGTCGTTCTTAGTGTTTAGGCGTCCATTTGCACTAAATAATGTTTGTGTAGTCATGATGCATCTTTTCGCTGAGAGGAGTATAAAAACACTAAAAACAAATGAACGGGGGTCTTTTCTGTCATTTTTTAGTGTGGAACATTGAAGGCAAGGAAAAGTTGCAGAGTGTTTTTGAGAAGAGAAAGGTGAGTGTTGAGAGAATCAAAGGGTGTAAACACTGCTTGTTTTCATTTCAACATTCCTACTATGATAGGGAAGGAGATAAGTACACTTCAGTTTGAGTTTTTACTTTGATTATTGCGAAAGAATTTTGTGTATGATTTCTTTCATGAATTCAAAGTTTGTTTTGTTGGTTTTTGCAACGGGCAATGTATATTTTCTTTGTTTCTTCCTTGGATTGGAAATGTGGTATTATAGAATTGAGGTTTTCTTTATGATCTGCATTTGAATTTTCTCAATTGTGTTGTGTTAAACGTTAAATTTAATTTGCATTCTGTTTGGCCAATGGATTTATTAGAATCATTCGTGAATCTGTGATCCTAAAGGATAATTAGTTAATAAAATGGATTAACCACAACCTCATTGGAATAAGAATATTGCTTATGAGTTTATGCAATAAAAAAAGGAGATGTTATTTTTTTGAGTTGATCAGGGGATTTAGGGAACTGAACCTGTGACACCCAATTTTTCTTAGAATTCTAGAAGGGTTTAAGGAAGAATTCACTCTTGATTGTCACTGGGATTTGATCATTTCCTCAATTATATTCACCACTAGACCAATTCAAAGGGGGAAATCTCCCAAATCTTGAATCTCTTTAAAAAACTTTTTTTGCTTCCTAGTGTAGACTTGATTTTAAAAAGAGACAGGATAAAATTTTTATTGAATTTTGAGAATTTGAATAATTCAGGCTAGCACTGATGACAGTGAACTAGAATATTTTCTTTTGGGATTCAGCTTGTTCCTGATGGGATTGATACCCAAAACTTTATTATAGATACTACTGATATGACATGTATACTTGCACGAGTTACCTGTTCTTTGTCACACTTGGTTCGTATTAAGTTTTTGGCGGCATTGTCGAGGAACAATGGTGAATTTTATGTCAAAAAAATATTAGTCAAAATTTTAGGTATAGACTTGAAATGCGAAGTGTCACACAGTCATTTCTTTTCATTAGTGTTTTTTTCTCATACTTAAACACAAAAATTTAAAAATACACTATTTGTAGTTCTTGTGTTACTATTAAACTTGTGTACATGTTGTTACTTTTACTTGTGCATCACTTGTCATATGTTAGTTTTTCAGTTTCATGCTTACATTGTTTAGTGCTTTTATCGGTTGAAGTTTGATTTAATTTGAACTGTGTGAAACTCTTATTAGCTCAGGGCCACTTAGCTAGTTTAGCCTATTTGGTGTGTGCATAATTATGGATCTTCAGAGCTCGAACTTTATTAAGTTAGAAAGAACTATAGAAAAAAAATCAGAAAACTAAAAAAAAAAAACTTAAAAAAATACTAGTTGAGATATCACAGATACCTCAATAGAAGCTGAATACCCACAGACACAATGACATGCTTGGACCTCTTAGAGAATTTACAAACATTACGATAGTTGAAATCCATTTAAGCATTAATAACGTATTGTAGAGGCTAACTCGTTTCAACTGAAACCGACTATCATTCAAATGGTACAAGATAACTAGTTTAAGGGGATATCATCTGAATGTTTTTTAGGAATATGTGCCACATTTCACTACAATGGTGTCTCTAATGACAACGTTAGGCTAAGAATTTTCCCTTTCTCCTTTAGGGATAAAGCTAAAATATAGCTTAAATTCCTAGGTCCTCGTTCTATCATCACCCGGAATGAACAACACATAAATTCTTAAAAAAGTACTTCCCACCATCCGAAACAGCCAAACTTTGGAATGACATTATCTCTTTTAACTAATTTGATCTGGAATCTCGTTACGAGGCTTAGGAAAGATTTAATAAGTTACTTAGGAAGTGTCCTTACCATGCACCACCAGACTGATTGATTTTTCAGAAATTTTAGAATGGTTTAGTAAGATCTCTTAGGTCGATCATAAATGTCGTGGTAGGTGATCCACAAAAATAATATATTGTTTTAAGTACCCTTTTTATGTCTATTTTTGGCTATATTCCACTTTAAAGAAAAAATATTTTTGTAATTTTGTTGCAGATATACCATTTTTAGGCATTTGGAGTAAAAGTGACAAAAAAAACAAAATTTGGAGAAAAAACAGCCAATTTTGGGGTTTGACACATGATGCACCAAAATCTATAGCGCTGGCGCATGATGCGCCAAGCACAACATTTTCAAATTAAGGCGGTTCGAGACAAATTTTGCTCGAATTTTTAAAGGGACACTTGTTCTAAGCATTCCATGGAGTGATTCAATGCATGTAGACACTTTGGAAGGTTCCAATTTGAAGAGATTTGACTTTTGAATCAAGGAGGCACATCTTTTGAAATTTAAAGTTTTGACTTTTAAATTTTTGATAGAATTAAAACTCTTTTCAGAGAGGAGAGAACCAACAAAATGGAATTTCTAAAGGGACTTGGGAGGGGGGAGTGGCGAAAAAGTTAGAGAGAGAGAGAGGATAGGCGTGATTTAGAGAGAGAAAAAGGAGGAGATTTTCTTCGAGGGTTGTAAGAGGAGAGGGAAGGTGAGAGATTTCTTCTTCATTACATTTCTAAGAGAGAACTGGGAGAGATTGTAAAGAGGGAAAGACTTGGAGAGAACTTCTAAGGATTTTCTTGGGAAGGATTGTGAGTTAAGTTGTACTTTTCATTACTTTTGTTTGTAAACTTGTTTTTATATATGAAATCTGTGTTTTATTGTATCATTCCCATGAATTGTGAGTAGTCTTCTTTATCCTTCTCCCTACTTTGAAGAAATGGTTTTGTGAAGAATTGATTTTATTTTCTATGGTTTTAAATGTCAATAATTTGTGATGATTTGAACTTCGATCTTTAGTTACTTTTCGATCTGACCAATTGAATTGTTAAAATATGTTGAGAATTATATGTTCTGAAAAGGGGATATGATTTCTACCATAAAGGGAGAATCACATTTAATTTCATGGGAGAGAATTTCATCCATGAGATTGGGTGCAAATAAATAGGGAAATATACTTTGTTGGATGTAGAATTTGATGATTTTAAGGTGACATATTAGAATCCCTAATTTGGTTCAATTGTTTGGAAACTAATGCAAGCATGTTAGCCCTCAGGGTAGGGAGTAGTGGGAAATCTGAAGTGACAGCTGATATCCTTCCAACATAACCACGGAATTTGGGACCAAACTCTAGATTAGTCAATATTCTTTATAGTCTCGGAAGAGGGTAGAGAATATGATTGGTCATATTTGGTACAAAATAATTTTTAAATATATTTTTTAAATGATTTCAATTTCTTTACAAACCATATTTTCCTTGTAAAGGGGAGGGATGTTTTCTCATACTTGTACTTTTTGTCCAAAAAAACCTTTATTTTATTTGAGCAATTTATTTTTGAAAGTTTAGCATCTAGTTTAATTTACTTGTTATAGTTGCACATCTGCATATGTAGAAGCATTTCACTTAAGTATTTTAATTTCAAACTTTGCACTTTACTTTATTTTTATTATTATTATTTTTTTATAATAGAATATAAGTAGCTGGCTTATATATATTTTTAGCTTCCCTGTGGGATCAATATCTAGGACTCCATTAGAGCCCTATATTACTTGAATGATACGTATACTTGCATTATATGTAAATAGGAATTGGGATTTTAAAAAAGGATTTTAAAAATAAATTATTTTTATTAAAATTACATTATAGTTTGGGTTACATTGCATCATTATTATTAACCTACAAAAATTCCCGCGTGATCAGCAGGAGGTTCCTCTATGTATAAACGTTTGAAGAGGTTTATTCATTGATCGAGGAGATGACGATGAATAATTTTCAATGGCTGTCTGATAGATTGAAACCTAGGAAGTAGCCAATATTCATGACACGTGTTATCAATCTTGAACTCTCAAGTAGCAGCTATCTCTAGGAAGCTGGATCAATTAAGATTGAATCCAACACAAGGATCTCCAGTTATAGATGAGAACGCTTATGGACAACTGGTAGATTGTGCATTATCCATAGAGTCAATGAATGCCATCAATAATAGGTTTAACAAGTCGTACTCCAATTTCTATAACCCTAGTTGGAAGAATCACTCAAACATTACTTGGAACAATAAAAATCTGTGTAGGAACCCAACATTGGGGAAATATTCAAGCTAATTCAGTAGGAAGTTGGATTAATTAAGGTAGTGACAACCCAAGGTAAACTTACCCTCTTGGATTTTTACTCAAACCCTCAGTTTAGTGATGTCATTGAAAGAAGCAGTGTTGCAAGTGGGAAATCAACTGTAGAGTCAAGTTCATGCTATTATGAACATACAGAACCAACTAGGTCAGATAACAAATTCTTCAAGTAATATGCCTTAGAGAACTTTTCCTAGCAACACTGAAGTTAACCCCATGGAGAGGTAATTAATTTGAGGAGTGAGAAAGAATTAGAACAAGTGATTAGGAGTGAGCCTGTAGCAGAAGAAGTCAATCTTGAGCTTGAAAGAATTAGTGAAAAACCTTCTTAAGACTTAAGAAGTTCAACCTCACCTCCTAGGATGGACATAAAAAGACCATGCTCAGCATTTTGTCAAAGATTTCCAAAACATAAATTTGATCAACAATTCTCTAGATTTCTAGAAGGGTTTAAGAAACTTACAATTAATATTTCCTTTGTTGAGGCTTTATAGCAAATTTATAGCTATGTGAAGTTTATAAAGAACATTTCAAACAAGAAAAGAAAGGAGATTTTGAGATAATAACACTTAGTGAGGGGTGTGGTACTATTATTCAGAACAATTATTCTCAAAAAATTAAGGACCCTGGTAGTTTTACGATCCTTTGTGCTATAGGAGAACTACATATATGATTTAGGAGCTAGAATTAACCTCATGTCATTGTTTAGAGGTTGGAATTAGGAGAAGCATAGCCTGTCATTGTAACCCTTTAATGGGCCGATCGTTCTCTTATCTTAGGGGATTATAAAGTATTTGTTATTGAAGGTGGATAAATTTATCTTTCCAATGGATTATATTATTTTAGGTATGGAGGAGGAAAAGGAGATTCTATTATATTAGGCAAACCTTTACTGATCACAAGTAGGGCTATGATAGATGCAAAAGGGGGAGCTAACAACGAGGGTAAATGGGCATGAGGTGAACTTTATTGTTTTGAAATCAATTAGATACCATTTTGATATGGAACATAACTCTTGCTTTAGGTTAAATCTGGTGGATGGGCTAATTAGAAGCCAATTTCAAGAGACTTCTAATGCCAACCCTATAGGGCAAAGTTTAATTGAGGATGATAGAAATGATTCTAAGGTTGAATTAGCTTTACTCTTTGAGGCAAGTCCTAGGGTGCATTGGGATGGGTTTGAGCTTCTTAATACTATTGCTTATTCCAAACCCTTAGTGTCATCCATAAAGGAGCCCTCTGAATTAGAAATGAAAGCCTTACCCAAACATCAGAAGTATGCCTATTTAGAGACGTAATTCACTATACTCATGATTATATCCTCAGAACTTAGTAAGTTGCAAGAAGAAAAATTGATGAAAGGTCTGAGGACTTTTAAGAGATCCTTTGGTTGGGCTTTAACAGATATAATGGGGATTAGTCCTTCATTATGCATGCATGGAATCTTTATGGAAAAAAACCACAAACATAAGATTGACCCTAAAAGAAGACTCAACCCATTGATGAAAGAAGTCATTAAGAAATAGATGTTGAAGTGGCTCGTTGGGGACATTATCTATCCCATTTCAAATAGTGTCTGAGTTAATCCTATCCATTATATACCCTAAAAGGGAGGAGTGTTATTGTGGACAACGAGCAAAATGAATTGATCCCTACAAGACATATTACAAGGTTGCATATTTGTATTGATTATAAGAAGTTAAACACTACCACTGGGAAAGATCATTTCCCCCTTCCCTTCCAAGACCAAATGTTGGATAGATTAGTCGATCACCCATTTTTTTGCTTCTTAGAAGGATATTATGGGTACCATCAAATTCTCATAACTCTGGAGGACCAGGATAAGACCACTTTCACAAGCCCTTATGGAACTTTCATTTTTTAGGAGGACGTCATTCGGACTGTGCATTGCACCTACCACTTTTCAAGACTACATGATGTCCATTTTCTGTGACATGATTGAGAAGAGGATCAAAGTGTTTATAAATGATTTTTTTTTTAGCCCTACCTTTGACTCTTGCTTAACAAATCTTCTCAGGGTTTTAGAAAAATGTGAGGAAACAAATTCAGTGTTAAATGAGGAGAAGTGTTCATTTATGGTGACTAAGGGAATTGTTTTGGGGCACAATATTTCTGAGAGGGGGATGAAAGTAAAACCGACAAAAATTCAAGTGGTAGAAAAACTTCTTCCACCCACTTCTGTGAGGGGAGTTAGGAGTTTATTAAACCATGTTAGGTTCTTTAGGCGTTATATCTAAGACTTTTTCTAAAATAACTAAATCTTTGTATTTTTTTAGAATAAAATGTCTCATTTGAGTTTTACTAGGACTATCACACCACTTTTGAGGCTTTAAAGGACAAATTAGTCATTGTGCTCATTATTATTGGACCTGGTTGGGAGAAGGCTTTTCAGCTTATGTATGATGCCAATGATTTTGTTGTATGAGCGATCTTAGGACATCAGATAGATAAGATTTTTTGAGTTATATATTATGCAAGTAAGACTTTAAATGGGGCTAAAGTGAATTATACTACCACAAAAAGGATCTTTTGACTCTAGTATATGATTTTGATAAATTTAGGTTCTATCTGATTGGTACAAAGTGCACTATTTTTACTTACCATGCTGCAATTCAATATCCTATAACTAAAAATGAAGCAAATTATTGTTTGATTTGTTGGTCATTTTGTTATAAGAGTTCAATATTAATATTGTAGAAGGGAAATGTGCTGAAAATTAGATGCTGATTGTTGACCTCACTTTTGGTTGATGTTAGTTTTCCCTTTTTAATGGCCTAAAGTCTAGCCATAGGACTTTCCTGTTGATTATTTCTAGAAAACCTAGAAAAGGAACCCTCACAAGAAGCTTCAAACTCCTCTTTGTTCAACTTGAAGCTCCACATATTGGTCCTAACTTCTAGCACTTAGTAGGTGGGGCAGTATAAAGGATCTCAAGGAGAGTCCCCATAGGACTGCTTGACCTTAGGGTTGACCCTAGGTGTTATTCTGGAGCTAGTTCACTCATTTACACTCACTACCTCTTATATTCTCTTGCAGCCCTGAACCTAAATTGTTAACTTTGATCCCTTGATCTTTTGGGAGACTCATGTAGATGATCCCCTCGACCCACTAGCCCTAGGCTAGTATTTAGCTAAGACCAGTACATAGAGGACCCAAATGAGGATTTCATTGGTCCATAGCTCATACATAGTGGTTGACACCCCAATTCTACCAAAAAAATCCAACTTGGCTTTTGCCCCTAAATTCACTCAAATTACCTAAATGACCTTAAGACCCAAATTTGGCCAAAATTCTCAAATTCACACAAAAAACCCAAATTTGTTCAAAAATCATTTCAAACCATATGAAATACCCAACTGCCCAAAACCGCCCAAAATTGCAAAAATTACCAAAATACCCTCAAATTTGCCAAAATTACAAAAATACCCTTGGTGGCCCAAACCTTCCCAAAACATCCCAAATCACTTCAAATGTCTCCAAAACCAATTTGGACCCTTCAATTGAACCCAATTTGGCCAATTTGATCATTTTGACCAAAAACCCCCAAATTGCCTTTAAAGGCTCAATTTTCACAAATTTATCCCAAATATCCATCAGTTTAGCCCCAATTCTCCTCAATTTCAATTCTAAACTCAAATTTATCATTCATATGATCAATCTAAACCAAATTGGAGCCTAATTGAACCATGCTTTGAGCACAATTTTGATCCATTAAACCCCCAATTTTGACCATATGACTTAACCCCCACCAAATTGAACCCCATAGTCTACTCAAATTGCCCCAATTCGAATCCTAAACTCTTCATAACAATCCTACACATCAAGTTGGACCTTCTATTGGCCTTCTTCAAGCCTCAATTTCATTCAATTTCAACCCACATTCAAAATCCCCAAATTTACCCCAAATTGGCCATGTCCCCAATTACCACCAAATTGAATGCTCTAACCCCAAAATTGACATCCAATTTAAGTTGAAAACTCTTTATGACATTCCTATAGACCATTTTCAGCCATCAATTTGAACCTAATCCAACATTAGCCCAACCTAAACCCAAGTCTAACCCAACACCCCCAAATTGACCAAATGCACAAAATCCCTCTAATTGAACCTCCAAATCAATTAAAAATTACTCCAAACCTTTTTAAAACCTCTTGTGACAATCATCTACACCAAGTTGATCGATCAATTGAGCTCAATTCCATGGTTTTCCTAACCTAAACCCAACTTCTATTCATTTTGACCCAAATTGAACCCATGCACCAAAATTGACTTAGCCATGCCTAAGCCACCAAATTGATGACACCACAACCACCAAGTATACTCTATGGACCAGACTAAACCAACCTAAACCAACTAAGGTGAGCTATGGATCAATGGCCCCTTGATTTAAGGGATTTCACCCCATATTTGGCTGAAAACTTGAAATATCTTTGCCATCATTGCTTACCCTTGGGAGTTAATCATAATTAAACATTCCCTGACCTCCCTCAGCTCAAAGATGACCAGTATCTGGCCAGCCACCACCTCAGCCGCAGAAAACAGCTCATCCAAGGGAGCCCCAAATGGCCAAAACCCAAAATTAAACCTCCCTAACTTGGCTCACTCCCATTGACCATTAGAGCCTTTCTTCCCTCCACCTCAGCATGATTTAGCACCCAATTCCCAGTTCTGAGCTCAACCAGGTTGCCATGGCTATAAATAGAGCTCTCTACGGCCAAAGGAGGGAGTCCTTGAAACCTTGGAAAAACTCTACCAAAATCTCACGGGAGCCTCTCCAAACCATCTCAAGTGCAATCCCCTTGCTCTCAGCCACCCATAGCCACCCCTTAGAGCTAATTTCTTCGCAGAAATTTGCCCTAAAACCAGGACAAATTTCTCCACTCCTCTACAGTGCACCAAAGTTAAATTAATTATGCACACACCATCCCCACAGTGAAAGATGTTGATTACCTATCAAAGCCCCTTTCGAAATAGCCTCTAGGATAGCTCTAAACCAACACCTTGAAATCATATCTAGGCAATCCACCAGGGCACAAGACTTCATCTAGAGGTTTGTTGGGCTCAACCGAAGCTACCTCAACCATCTGATTGAGGCCTCCCCTCTTAAACAAAGGTATTGAACCTCAACCCTAATCTGAGCCTTTTTTTGGTTCATTATACATATTTAATGTATTTCATACTGTATGGATATGTTCGTCTTGAGTAGATGAAGGTTTAGAAACAAACCCCACGTGATTTGGTTGAGTCTAGCCAAAGATCTTGTGGTTTTAGTGTGAACGACTTACGTGTTAGGTCACTTGAAGACGATAATGGGGAGTCGTACAATCGCACATGTTTCCAATAGACGGAGGAGATCGAGCTGGATAGACTCTCGGTTCATGAACCGCATGCCGCGTGGTAGCTGAGGTGGATGTCAACGACGAATGGGAGCGTGCCACGTGTGAGTTCGGAGCCGCCATAAGTTGAGTTGGCGCAGCGTAGGATAAGTAGAAAAATATGAATTTTCTGAATTATTTTGAATGCCTAAACTTCATAAATCCATATCTTTCTCTAGAAAAATCATAAAAATAAAAGAAAAATATCCTCTTGCTCAATGAATAAAGGAGAATAATGTGGACTAAAATAAAAATTATTTTATTATTCCCTAATTTTTAATGAATTAAATACCCTTTGGAGTATTTTAATTCATTATGATCAAACATTGCTCACTATGGATTGAAATTTTGAGGGTTTGTTCCTCATGACAGAAGCTAAGTCCTCCTCTGATTTTTCCAAGGTAAGAGGACATCTCTATGCTCCTAGCCCTAATATTTAAGCTAAGGTGTCCATATCAGAAATTTTAATTATATAAATCAAAATATCATTTGGAAAATTATAAGAATAATTTTAGTAGGTTTTCTATGGTCAGAGAAGTCTAGGAAAAATATCATGATGGCTTGAATTATCTTGTAAATTTCTATATTTAATTAAATGTAAATATTTTGTTAATTTATGTTAATTTTGTACTTATAAAAAACTGAAAAAATCAATCCCAAATTGTTCATAAAAATCATGTCTATCCACTGTAAAAATTTGAAAATTCTTTGATTAAGTTCAAGTATTAAAGTTGATTTTCTAAGAAACCTTGTATTTTTGTACAAAAATAATTATATTAAATTAAATACACTTGAGAAAATCATGAAAAGTAGTTTTGATCAGAGGCACTTGGAAAAAATAAAAATTATTTTTAGAAAAATACTTAATTTTTTAGCTTTATTTTAAATTTTAAAATAATTAAAAATAATAAAAAATCCTAAAAATAACAAAATATTTCAAAATATGCCTAATTGCTCTCTGATCACTTGGAATTCATTAAAATATTTTTCCTAATTTTTCCTAATTTAAAAATAAATTTTAAAGGCTTAAAAGTGAGTTTTCTTTATTTTCCATTAAAATAATTATAATAATTTAATTCAAAAAATCATGAAATTTAGGCTATGAAACCTCTGATAATTTCCCCATAGATAAAAAAAAACTTTAGTTTGGAAATTTAAATGAATCAATTTCTAAAAATCCAATTTTCTGGGTTTAAATAAATATTTAAATCAAATTAAATTTTGAGAAGTCTACATATTCTCTTCTAATATTATAATTGCCTCATGAATATGACACTCTAAACTCTCAAAGTCATTTGAGTTGTGTTTAATGAGTTATAAGGTGAAGTGCTCCAAGAACAAAATAGTCATTCTAGATTTTGGTGCCTTAATCAAATTTAGGATTAACCAAGGGAAAATGAGAAATTTTGATACTAATAAACATGCTTGGATGTTTGAAATACAATGGGATTAAAAGGTAGAAATTCACTCACCACTTTTGCACAACATCAAAAAAATCAAAATCCTCTTAATCTTCATGACTTGGAAGTCAACTAAGATCAAACGATTCTTAAATGATGGGCTTAAGATAGAAAAGATGATGATTTACTTTTCTCAAGCCCAAAGTTAAGGATGATGTGATCATTCATTAAGAATACATACCACTTAAATCAAAATTTTGATAATCACCATTTCTCCTATCATGATTATTAAAGGCTTAGTAGTGACCTAGGCTCAATTTCTAAACTCAGTTGATCAGATTTAGAAGATAACATGATTAGTGATTAAAATCATTAAACACTACAAGCCTCACGTTATTTGTGGGCACTATAATCTTTAAATGACCTAAACTTGCTTTAGGGGCACCCACTCACACAACCTTTAAATGAAACATCAATTGTTAATTGAGTATCATATTCTCGGGATAATTAAATTGTCAAGTTTCACTGAGCAACGGGGTAGTCAGACTTCAACCTCAGATGATTAATGGAACAATATGATAAGTTCAAAATGAACTCGAAATATTTTAAGAGATCTTCAAGATGGTCAAGGGTCATGCCTCGAACATTTTTGAAATCTATTGGACATTCTGAAGGGCAAATTGAACTTGCCATAATTTTGTTCTAAAATCATCTACTAGGATCTTCTGAGATTCGATAAAATCATAACTTGGGGTTTGATAGCTAAACCTTCATCTACTACTGCAATATTAATTCCTTACAAAATTATATACATGTTTTGCGTATACTAACCTCTTAGGTGGAGGAATGAGACAAATCGACAGGTATGCTTTTAAATTAATGCATTTACCTTTCTATACTTTTTGTCTTGAGCTTGCATGTTTAAACAATGATGTCACCCTGCATGAAAATCAAAACCGCTAGGATAGCCGAAAAACCAAAACAGAAACTAAACACAACCAAGATAAAATTCACTGCCATAATATTCAAAATATAAGACAACTCAAAATTTAATCACAAACATCACAAAACAACAATTGGAACTAAATTAAGACGTCTCTATCGGATGATTGGGAATCCCTTGGAGGAGGTAGCCTACGGTTGCTAACGTGACTTCCCACGGACTAAATGAAAGTATGGAACTCATTGAGTTGAGTTTAGTAAATTTATTTGGATTAAGTGAATCCGAAAGAAAATAGTGTTACCAGAATGAGAGAACCGTATGATCCTAACCGATGTCACTCTAATCAACTTTAATAAGTTCCATAATATTTGAATGACCATAACCATAGGAACATCTGATTTGACATTATAACCTGACACATTAGAATACTTAAACTCGTTATGACGAGGAGCTTAGAGCTAGCATTGTGGGCAGCACGACCATTTTCAACAGCAGAACATGCCTACATCAGCTAAAACACTCTTTCTTTAGAATTAAATAACCAAACCATAGGACTTCAGCGTGGTTTGCTTATGCTTAAGCTAGGTTTAGAAAAACTTACTATAAGCGCAAGCCCCTATAGTTAATTACATCTTAGATAATTGAAGTCACCTAAGATAAATCTCGATAAAAATCAAAGAATATTATATTCAAAGAGGTCAAAAGTATAGGAATTTTCAACGAAATCAGACAAAGAGGTGTGAAAGGGAAATGCCTCAAATTTGGAACATTTATTTTTGAAATCTAAAGAAGGAAGAACTAGAGGATGTCGCAGATCCTGAGGAGAACCTATGTGACTTCCCAAGCTATCCTAATGTTTGGCTTCAGTTTTGAAGAGAAATATTTAAATGTTTCATCTTATCAATTTCACTTGTTTAGGAGTTACATTCATGTGAAACGATCACACAAATGACCTGGAAGATGTGAGGATTTAGGTCGTGACGAACGACAACCTCGGAATTCTAAGATGAGTTAGGGCTTATATCGCACATTAGAGTTATACAAAGGCTTAAAGATAAGTGAGGATTTATGTGGCATAAACAAACAACCTCAAAGTCTTATGGGTTTGTTATTTAATTCTAAAGAGAAGATATCTTGTTGTAGATCCTCTTGCTAATGAAGATGGTTGTCCTGCCACAATGCTAGCTCCAAGCTCCTCGTCATGATGAGTTTAAGTTTTCTAATGTGTCAGGTTATGATGTCAAATCAAATGTTCTTATGGTTATGGTTCTTTAAATATTATGAGTTACAACAACACCGGTTAGGATCCGACGGTTCCCTCATTTTGATACCACTATTTTCTATTGGATTCACTTAGGCCAAATGAATTTACTAAACTCAACTCAATGAGTTCCATACTTTCATTTAGACCGTGTGAATCTTCGTTAGCAATCGTAGGTTACCTCCTCTGAGCGATTCCCGATCATCCAATAAAGAAGTATTAATTTAGTTGCAATTGTTGTTTTGTGATATTTGTGATTAAATTTTGAGTTGTCTTATATTTTGAATGTTGTGGCGGTGAATTTTATCTTGGTTGATTTAGTTTTTACTTTGGTTTTGGTTTTGTGGTTATCCTAGTTGTTTTGGTTTACATGTAGGGTGACATTGTTATTTAACATGCAAGCTCGATACAAGAGTTACAAAAATGTAAATGCATTAATTTAAAAGCGTACCTGTCGATTCTTCTCGTTCCACCACCCGAAAGGTGAGTACTTGCGAAGCATGTATATAATTTTGCAGGGAATTCAAATTGCATAAGTAGATGAAGGTTTAGCTACCAAACCCGAAGTTATGATTTTATTCAATCCCATAAGATCTTAGTGGATGATTTTAGAACAAAGTATGACAAGTCCAATCTGCCCTTCAGAATATCCAATGAATTTAAAAATGCTCGAGGCATGACCTTGGACCGTTTTGAAGATCTCTTGAAATATTTTGAGTTCATTTTGGACTTATCATATTGTTCCATTAATCATTCGAGGTTGAAGTGTGACTATCTCGTTTCTCGGTGAAACTTGACAATTTAATTATCAAGAGGATAGGATACCCAGTCAATCAATTGATGTTTCATTTAAAGGTTATGTGAGTAGGCGCCCCTAAGGCAAGTTTAGGCCATTTAAAGATTATAGTACCCGCAATTAAGGTCAGGCTTGTAGTGTTTAAAGATGCTAATCACCAATCATATCATCTTCTAAATCCGATCAATTGAGTTTAAACATTGAGCCTAGGTCACTACTAAGCCTTTAACAATCATGATAAGTGAAATGGTGATTATTAAGATTTTGATTTAAGTGATATATATTGTTATTGAAATATCATGTCATCATCAATCTTAGGCCCAAGAAAAGTAAATTATTATCTTTCTAGCTTAAGCCCATCACTTAAGAATCGTTTGATCTTAATTAAATCCAAGTCATGAGATTAAGAGGATTATGATTTTGTTGATGTTGTGCAAGGGTGGTGAGTGAGTTTCTACCTTTTAATCTCATTATTTTTCAATCATGCAAACATATTTATTAAGATCAAAATTATCCATTTTCCCTTGGTTAATCCTAAATTTTTTATTTAGGCGCCAAAACCTAGAACGACTATTTTGTCGTTGGGGCACTTCACCTCATAAGTCACTAAAGATAACTAAAATTACTTTGAGGGTTTAGAGTGTCATATCCATGAGGTATTTATAATGTTAGAGGAGAATATGTGGACTTCTCAAAATTTAATTTAACTTAAATATTTACCCACAAAAAAAGATTCTTTAGAAATTAATTTTTTTGATTTACCAAACTAAAGTTTTTTATTTATGAGAAAATTATTAGAGGCTTCCTTAGGTCAGAAAAATACTTAGAAAAATTTTCATGATTTTTGAGTTAAATTATTATAATTATTTTAATAGGAAAATAAGGAAAATCCACTCTTAAGCCTTTAAAATTTATTTTTGACTTTATGAAAATTACAGGAAATATTTTAATGAGCCCTAAGTGATCAGAGAGTAATTAGACACATCTTGAAATATTTTGATATTTTTGAGATGTTTAATTATTTCTAATTATTTGACAATTCAAAATAAGACTCAAAATTTAAGTATTTTTTAAAAAGTTATTATAATTTTCCCACATGCCTCTGATCACAAGGATATAAAAAAACTACATTTGATAATTTTCTCAAGTGAGTTTAATTTATTATAATTTTTTTTGTACAAAAATACAAGGTTTTTTAGAAAATCAACTTTAATACTCAAACCTAATCAAATAATTTTCAAATTTTTACAGTAGATAAACATGATTTTTATGAACAATGTGAGATTGATTTTTGCAATTTTTTATAAGTATATAAATTACAAATATTAACACAAAATATTTATATTTAATTAAATATAGAAATTTACAAGATAATTCAAGACATCATGATATTTTTCCTAGACTTCTGTGACCACAGGAAACCAACTAAAATTATTCTCATAATTTTCTAAATGATATTTTGATTTATATAATTAAAATAAGCCAAAATGGTCACCTTATCTTGAAATATAGGACTAGAAGCATAGAGATGCCCTCTGACCTTGGAAAAATCAGAGGACATAATCTCTGTCATGAGGAATAAATTCTCAAAATTTCAAGCCATGATGAGTAATGTTTTATCATAATGAATTTAAATACTCTAGAGGGTATTTAATTCATTAAAAATTAAGGAATAAGAAGGTAATTTTTATTTTTAGTCCACATTACTTTTCTTTGTTCACTGAGCAAGAGTGTCTTTTTCTTTTATTTTTATAATTCTTCTAGAGAAAGATATGAATTTTTGAAGTTTAGGCAGTTAAAATAACTTAAAAATCCCTGTTTTTCTACTTATCCAGCGCGACGCCAACTCATCCTCATCTGCTTCGAAGTCTCCATGCGGTGCTTTGCCTTTTGACGTCGCAAGCCCGTAGTCACCTTGTCAATTTGCCTTTTCGCACCAAAAGTTGGTCTGGCTTGATCTCCTCCATCCATTGGATACACGCGCGATCGGACGACATATGTAATGAAGTTTTCTAATATGAAAAAGCATATTTCCCACTACAATGAGTTTTTGATGAAATGAGATGAGATAAATGGTTTGAATATGCATTACGCCAAATAAGAGCAATTTTAATTCTCTACTCTCTTTCAGTGTTATAGAGAATCATTGGCTAATCTTAGGTTTAGTCCCTAAATCTGTGGCTAAGCTAGGAGGATACTAGCTCCCACTTCAGAGTCCTACTTCCCTTCCCCTGAAGGCTAACTCTTACTTTAGTTTTTAAACACTAAGATCAAATTGGGGATTCTTAGACTTTCACCCTTGAAATCTCCAATTCTACACCCAACTAAGTATTTTTTCCTATTTATTTCCATATAATTCTATGAATGAAATACTCCTTCATGAAATTAAATATGATTCTCACTCGGTTCTAGAACTCATACTTCATTTCCCGGATCATATTTTTCACAACATATTTTAACAATTCAATTGACCACATCAAAAGGTAAATTAAGAGCGGAGTTGAAAAATCATCACAATTTATTTTAAATTTTAACATTGGCACATCCGAATTATCTCTTCATTTCACCATATCTCAGAGTAGAGAGAAAGGTAAAGGAAATTACTTAGAATTCATGAGAATGATACAACAAAACATAAATTTCATATATAAAAGAAAGTTCATACAACAATAATAAACAAACAACACTTATATGAAACTCTTCCTTAAAGCAAATCCCTTGTAGCCTCTATTAGAAAATGTAGGAAGAAGAAATCTCTCACTTCTCTTCCTCTCCAACACTTCTTAGAGAATAATTCACACTTCAACTCACCACACAAACTCTGATGTAAAGTGGCAAAAAGTGAGCAAAAGGGGGCGATGGATGGCGAATAGGGGTGAATGAAGATGAAGGAGGAGAGTCTTTTTTGATCAATTTTGGCTTTAAATAGAGCCTAGGGCAGTTCTCCAATAGGTGCACCCAAAAACTTTTCAAAAAACGTCCAAATTCATCGAATCTTCTAGAAACAGGGTCTGCACTAACACTAGCGCCGTCGACGCCCATTCTGGCGTCGTAGGTGTCAGTTGTCTATAACTAAAATCCGTCTTCTCTGTCAAACGTTGCTGTTGGCGCCTAGTCTTATTCTTTCATACCAAATATCTTAATCTCTAAAATTAACTTTTATTATTTAATTTTTTTTACTTAAGTTTACTATGTATTTAGAAATATAAATATAGTTATCTAAAGTTATCCTTTAATACCAAAGGTCATGTTAAAAAATTTTTAAAAAAAATATTTGAAAGTATAGCTAATTGATGACAAATAAAATTAAGTTTCTTTTCTTTAAAAAGAAATTTTTTGTCCCTCCCCCCAACTTAAATTTTTAAAAGATTTTGCATGAAAAACAGAAAAATAAATGGTGAAAGAAAACATTTAATACATAAAGAAAAGACATACCAGTTGAAGCTTTTGATTTGAAACTTAACTCTGAAATATTGCAAGTGCTAATATAAAAAGCTACAAGACTTAAAACATTAATTATCACATAATACATATAAAAATTTGTTGAGAAAAAGTTGACTACAAATACATCCAACAATGTACAAAAAACTAATAACAGTACTCAAATGGTTCCCAATTTAAAAACAGTTTCACAAATCTACAGTTCAAAATTCAACATAACATTTAAAAAAAATGTTACACATCTAAAAACAAACAGTCTCAACAATAAAGTTCAACCAAATATAAACT
>NEWO01000381.1:470636-490981 GCA_003013225.1 Phalaenopsis aphrodite
CCCTCATGTATCTAACCATTGCAACATCATAAGCAGCATCATATTCGAACTTCTGTCTTATCAAATCATCATTGTAAGCATTTATGGCCTCTATATTTTACATTTTACTATCCATTCTTAAGATATCTCCCCGTTGGATCATCATATGTTCTATAAGTTCTTCAATAGTAGGGGTACTAGAAGTACTTGAAGTAAAAGGAATATCCTTGGTACTACTTCTAGATCTCCATCCAACATGAGATTCATAAGTCTTTATATTAGCAAGCCCAATAGGTTTTAGAGGTTCAATCCTCTCCTCATCTACTCTGTAATGAACTCGTGCATATTCACTTAGTGTGAAGATCAGGGCAGGGTGTGTTAAACCTCTTATAAATTCTGTAATGTCTCTCCAAAAGCAATAGATCGAGTGTTCCTATAAATAATAGAGCCTACATCTATCCATTTCATCTATTGGATACAAAAGTTCAAGATGGCTCTATCCTTTGTAACCTCACTATGATTATTTGTTGGTATCATTCTTCCAGAAATAAAGTAGTGTCAGGCCTTAGATGCTACATTTAACATAGAAAGAGGAAATTTACCTTAACACTATTCTTCACCTTCCAGGTTCCTCTTCCATCAATAAGAAAAGAAATAACATCATCCAATGCCTCATTTGTAGTAGAAAATGATTTATACTGGCAGCTATACACATCTTCTAACTGATAAAATTCGTTAACCTTCATTGGAGTAAACTCCACCATTTTCCCACGAACAAACAAATAGTCTTCAGAAGTTTCTTTAAAATTGGCATAAAAGTCCATCACTACCCCAATAATCGCCTTGACAGTAAAGTAGCAAAGATTCTCCACTGCCGAACATTGATTATTCTTTCAACTTCCCTCCCCGGATTTTTAAATTCTTGATCTTGAATCACTTTTTTAGTTGTAAGTAGACTATTGAAGCTAATGTTGACCATGTAGTTGACAAACTTTTGATCATCAAAATCTACTTTTCTCTTTCCTTTGCTCATTCTAGGTGCCATGACAAATCTACAAAAAATTGATAAAATCCAAATAAATTCCAAAGAATTTCGAAAATCACAATGTGGAACATTTTAACTTAAATATACTAAGTGAGAGTTCTTCACCAAAGCATTTTCACAAAATTTTCCAAAAAAAAATCTCAAAATTTTGTATCTCTGCAATGTAAGATAAATCTTTGGAAAAAATAAAAAATTTTGAGTTTAAAGTGTAGCTCTTACCAAAAGAAGATGATA
The DNA here is from genome assembly GCA_003013225.1 of Phalaenopsis aphrodite. Lineage (NCBI taxonomy): Eukaryota > Viridiplantae > Streptophyta > Magnoliopsida > Asparagales > Orchidaceae > Phalaenopsis > Phalaenopsis aphrodite. The sequence goes on from NEWO01000381.1 coordinate 471,895, forward strand.
TCCAAACTTCGTTTGCCTTAAAATTGCCTCAAATCCAAGCAATAGCAAGCCTTAGAAGCAAAAAGTGGAGGTTGAAGGTGACTCAAAGGGTAAAAATGGCATTTTATTGTGCAAATCGCGAATTTTTTGGGTCGATTCGGGTCGAGGGCGTTGTCGGCGCCCATGCTGGTGCTAGTGGCCAGAAATTCATATCTTGTTTTTTTTTTCAAATTTCAAATTTCTTTCAATTTACTCCAAAGTCTATTTAGTCTTTTTGCACAATAATTTTCATCTAAAATTAATTCACAAATAGACATTTTTACAAACAACACCAAACTAACTTTTATATATGAACATACACTTTTTTACAAATACATTTTTCTAATCACACTTCCACATCCTTAAAGCAAACTAAATTATAATTTAGCGTTGAAATCAAGCCACAACACTAAGCTGACACAAAACTATACACAATCAAAGTCACTAGAGTTCTAAAGCAAAGCAAAGTGAATCAAATCCACACAATTACATAAGTATTTTAAATTAGTAGAGAGTTCAACTTCTTCAATTTTTCCGCCTCATCTTAAGTACTTTCTCCTCCTCTAATATATCCCATAGACTTGTAATGGACATACAAATTGCAGAAGGGTCGGTACGCGATTTGATCAGTCAAATTTTCATTGATCCATCCATTTTTCTTTAATTCTTGCGCCAATCCTGTTTCAATTGTCCCAGTATGATCAAAGTTCTCCTTCATCCTCTAATCTAGGTGATCAAAATGGTAGTTAAGATTTTTGACTGCATTCGTAATACTCTGAAGGTTTGTTACTAAGTGCAGTAGCAATATGTCCTAATTGATTTTCAATATTTCTAATGCAGTCCCTTGATTTGTATTTGATTTCCAATATTCAACATTACTTCTTCCATCATCAACTTCTTTTCCTTAACTTGTGGTTTAGGGTTAGAGTTAAATCCAGGAGGATGATAAGGTCTATAATTAGGATTTCCTTGATTGTTTAAATTTACTGAATGGTTCATTGAATTGTAATAATTATTCCAACTAAAATTAGGGTGATTCTTCCATCCAGGTTTGTAATAGTTAGAATAGTGATTGTTATTTTGATAATTAATAGCATTTAAAGTTTCATAAGATGATAGAGTATCAATTATTTGTCTTAATAAATTTTCCTCTAATACTTGTGGTATTTGAGAATAGTTCACTCTAATTTGATCAATCATTTTTGATATAGTAGCAATTTGAGATGTTAAAATAAACATTGCATCAGAGTCATGCATACTAGCTACACTCTTAGGATTTACCTATTTAGAGGGTCATTGAAAATTATTAGTAGCCATTTCTTCTATTAACGAGCATGCTTCAGAAAAAATTTTTAGCATTAAAGATCCACCTGCAGCAGTATCTATAATAGATCTAAGTGATTCTACTAATCCATTGTAAAACGTTTGAATTATTAACACATCTGGTAAAGCATGGTGTGGACATTTTCTAGGGAGATCCTTAAATCTTTCTTAGGCTTCATATATAGATTCCCCTTCAAGCTAACAAATAGATGTAATATCGTTTCTAAATTTAGTGATTTTCGAGGGTGGAAAATATTTAGCCAAGAATTTTTGTGATAGTTCTCCCCAAGTTATGATTGATCCAGATGCTAATTAATTTAACCAAGCTTTAGCATTATCCCTTTATGAAAAAGGAAAAAATCTAAGCCTAACAATATCATTAGACACCCTGTCATATTTAAAAGTAGCACAAATTTTAGGAAGACTAGCAAGAAGTAAGTTAGGCTCTTCAGTAGGTGTTTCTCCAAACAGATTATTTTGTACCATTTGGATAATATCAGATTTAAGCTCAAATAAATTAGTAGCAACATCAGGATATTGAATAGTTAAGTGGAGTCATCTGTTGTTGGATTAACATAATCTTTTAAAGTCTTTGTCGATTTTCATTTATTTGATTTTCTAAGTTATTCACCTTTTTGTTCAAATTTTTAATTTCTTTTTTTTGTTTTTGAATCTTTCTAATAGTACGTTCTAATTCCGAATCGTAAGGTACTAAACCTTCAAATCCAATATTTCACATAAACAAATATAATAAGCAATGAAAATTTTCCTTAAAAATACTCTTAAATATAGTTATATATATATATATATATATATATTAATTTTTTTAAATATTTTGATATTTTGTATTTTGTATATTTTTATCTCTAAATTTCATAATTTACCAAATATATTTAATTTATCGTTACCTCCCCCGACAACAGCACCAAAAACTTGACCAACAGAAATATCATTGTGTAAAATTTATAAAGTTGATTCCCTTTACAATGGTGCCAAAAACTTGATGTGGTATTTTATGAATAATAACATCAAGCACTTAATGTTAGAATTCTATGCAAGTATATGTATCATTATCAAGTAATATAAGACTTTCTTTTTAAGTCCCAAATATCAATCCCACGAGGAAGGTTTAAATTTGAAATAATAAATTAACTAAGAAATTCACAGAAGTAAAACGAAATTACTGTTACTAATATCAAATGTTTAAGATACTATCAAAGCTAAATTATTAGCTACTCACAGAATATAAATGCATAGTTTAAAATTAATAACTACTAAATTATGTTTATGTGATGAAGTTTTCTAATATGAAAAAGCATTTTTCCCACTACAATGAGTTTTTGGTAGAATGAGATGAGATAAATGGTTTGGATATGTATTGTGTCAAATAGGAGCAATTTTAATTCTCTAACCTTATTTCGTGTTATAGAAAATCAATGGTTAAACATAGGTTTAGTTTCTAATCCGTGGCTAGGCTTGGAGGATACTGGCTCCCACTCCCACTTCCCTTCCCCTAAAGGCTAACTTTCACTTTAGTTTTTAAAAACTAAGATCGAATTGGGGATTCTTAGTCTGTCACCCTAGAAATCTTCATTTCTAACACAACTAAGTATATTTTCCTATTTATTTCCACTTAATTCCATGAATGAAATACTCCTTCATAAAATTATGTTTGATTCTCACTCTGTTGTAGAGCTCAAACTCTATTTCCCGGATCATATGTTTCACAACATATTTTAACAATTCACTTGGCCAGATCAAATAGAAAATTAAGAGCGGAGTTGAAAAATCATCAAAAAAATTTTTAAGATTTAACATTGACACATCCAAATTATCTCTTCATTTCACCAAATCTCAGAGTAAGAAGAAAAATAAAGGAAACTACTCAGACTTCATGAGAAATATACAACAAAACATAAATTGCATATATAAAAAAGTGTCCATACAACAATAATAAGAAAACACATTTATCTGAAACTCTTTCTCAAAGCAAATCCCTTGTAGCCTCTCTTAGGAAATGTAGGAAGAAGAAATCTCTCACTTATCTTCCTCTCCAACACTTCTTAGAGAACAATTTACACTTCAACTCACCACACAAACTCAAAACTACATAGAAAATAACTCACTAATGGTGTGGAACGATGTAAAGTGGCAAAAATTGAGCAAAAGGGGGTTATGGATGGCGAATAGGGGCAAATGAGACGAAGGAGAAGAGTTATTTCTGATCAATTTTGGCTCTAAATAGAGCATAGGGTCGGTTCTCCAATAGATGCATCCAAAAACACTTCAAAAAGCGTCCAAATTCATCGAATCTTCTAGAAATAGGGCTTGCACAGACACTGGCATTATCGACGCCCATTATGGCTTCATCAGCGATAGTGGTCAGTAATTAAAATCTGTCTTTTGTCAAACGACGCCGTTGGCGCCCAGTCTGATGCCGTCGGCGCTGAACAATTTTTCAATTTCTCCATTTTGACTCTAAATTTCATCTTTTTTGTCAAAATGGGAATTCGTGAGAGAAAATGGTTGGAATGCACTGAGGGGATTTTAGGGAAGCTTTGTGGGAAGTTTGGATAGGCCTCTCTAAGGAAATTTTAGCACACCTCCCATGGCCGTGAAGGTGAGTTTTTATAAAAATGTCCATGGGGTGGCTCTCAGGGCATAAGTTTGGGTGCATTGTGGTGCTTAGGTGGAGGGCAGAGGAGCTCTACAACTCAATTTGCCTGAGTTGGCCTCTAAGCTTGACTTGGGTGAAGTACCATGGGGGTGGCTCTCGATTTTGAGCTTTTCTAGCCACTAAGCCAGTGGGCCAGCCAAAGTGAGGTGGCTAGGAGCTCAGGGAACCCAGGGGAATATGTCACAGCAATTTAGTGCAATAATATCTAATTTTGGTAAGGATATCTTAAGCACATGCATTTTGGAAATAATATCCCTTGATTTGGGAAGCCTTTGGTCCATGGCTTGATTTTAGTGGTTTTATGGTGTTTGGACTGGTCACTAAGTCCAACTAATGGCTGTGATGGAGTTAATTTGGTGACTTTAGGGTGGTAAGGTCACATTTAGTGCATGGGTCCAAGTGGGTGCAAATGACCAAATCTGTATTTGGTCTAGGCTAGTCATGTCCATTGGCCTCAATAAATTTTCATCTACTGTAGATGATCATAAGGAACAACTTTGGTGAAGAATGGAAGTGGTTTTGAGCTCAATTGAAGGGTCAATTTGAGGGAATTTTGAATTTTAGTCAATTTTGTCATGTTGTGCTAGGCTTGGGTCTAGCTTGGGTTAGCCTTGTGCTAAGTCCAAATTTATTGTTGTAAATGGTCAATAGGGACTCTATTAAGAGTCTTCAACATGAATTGGATGCTAATTTGGAGGTCAAGGCAATCAATTGGGTGAAATTTGGGGACTTAGCCAATTTGGGGCTAAATTTAGGAATTTTGGATTTAGGCCAAAATCAAATGGATTTGAGGCTTCGGATAGGCCAATTTATGGTTGATTTTGATGTCTAGGAATGTTATGAAAATTTTTCAACATTATATGGGGCCAATTTACTAAGCTATAGGTTCAATTTGGCGAGATTAGGTCATATGGTCAAAATTGGGGTTTTTATATAAATAAAAAATTGGGCTCAAATAATGGGCATATTAAGCTTGGATTTGGTGTAGCTCAGCCATATCAAAAGTTAATTTGAGTTGAGGATGGGAATTAGGGCCAATTGAGGTCAAATTGATGGGCATTTGGGTTGAATTTGGGGAAATTGGGGCTCTTAAAGGCAATTTGAGGGTTTTGGTTAAAGTTGGTCAAATTGGCCAAATTGGGTCGTGTGGTAGTTAAAAAAAATGAAATTGGGAATATTTGGGATTTATTGAAATTTTCTGGGAATTTTTGGAATTTTGGGCTATGGAGGGGTATCTTGATAAATTGTGGGTGTTTTAGGGATAAAAAGCCAAGATGGGTATTTTGATAGAGTTGAGGTACCAACCACCACCAACAAGCCAGGGACCAGTGGAAACCCCATTTTGGGTTCACTATATAGTGGTCTTAGCCAAACCATAACCCTAGGGCTGGTAGGTTTAGGGGGCCATCTACATGAGTATCCCAAAAAGATCAAGAGACCTAGGCTAGAAAAATGAGTTTAGTGTTGTGAATGAATGTGAGTGTAGATGAGAGTAGTGAGTGCCTTAGCTCCATACCAACACCCAGGGTTATCCCTAAGGTCCATCAGTCCTAAGGGTGACTCATCTTNATTTTTTTTATATTTTGTATTTTGTATATTTTTATCTCTAAATTTCATAATTTACCAAATATATTTAATTTATCGTTACCTCCCTCGACAACAACACCAAAAACTTGATCAACGGAAATATCATTGTGTAAAATTTATAAAGTTGACTCCCTTTACAATGGTGCCAAAAACTTGATGTGGTATTTTATGAATAATAATGTTAAGCACTTAATGTTGGAATTCTATGCAAGTATATGTATCATTATCAAGTAATATAAGACTTTCTTTTTAAGTCCCAAATATCAATCCCACGAGGAAGGTTTAAATTTGAAATGATAAATTAACTAAGAAATTCACAGAAGTAAAACGAAATTACTGTCACTAATATCAAATGTTTAAGATACTATCAAAGCTAAATTATTAGCTACTAACAGAATATAAATGCATAGTTTAAAATTAATAACTACTAAATTATGTTTATGTGATGAAGTTTTCTAATATGAAAAAGCATCTTTCCCACTACAATGAGTTTTTGGTAGAATGAGATGAGATAAATGGTTTGAATATGTATTGTGACAAATGGGAGGAATTTTAATTCTCTAACCTTATTCTGTGTTATAGAAAATCAATGGTTAAACATAGGTTTAGTCTCTAATCCGTGGCTAGGCTTGGAGGATACTGGCTCCCACTTCATAGCTCCCACTTCCCTTCCCCTAAAGGCTAACTTTCGCTTTAGTTTTTAAACACTAAGATCAAATTGGGGATTCTTAGTTTGTCACCCTAGAAATCTCCATTTCTACACACAACTAAGTATATTTTCCTATTTATTTCCACTTAATTCCATGAATGAAATACTCCTTCATAAATTAGATTTGATTCTCACTCTGTTGTAGAGCTCAAACTCTATTTCCCGGATCATATGTTTCACAACATATTTTAACAATTCAATTGGCCAGATCAAATAGAAAATTAAGAGCGGAGTTGAAAAATCATCAAAAATTTTTTTAAGATTTAACATTGACACATCCAAATTATCTCTTCATTTGACCAAATCTCAGAGTAAGAAGAAAAATAAAGGAAACTACTCAGACTTCATGAGAAAGATACAACAAAACATAAATTGCATATATAAAAAAGTGTCCATATAATAATAATAAGCAAACACATTTATCTGAAACTCTTTCTCAAAGCAAATCCCTTGTAGCCTCTCTTAGGAAATGTAGGAAGAATAAATCTCTCACTTATCTTCCTCTCCAACACTTCTTAGAGAATAATTCACACTTCAACTAACCACACAAACTCAAAACTACATAGAAAATAACTCACTAATGGTGTGGAACGATGTAAAGTGGTAAAAACTGAGCAAAAGGGGGTGATGGATGGCGAATGGGGGCGAATGAGACGAAGGAGGAGAGTTATTTCTATCAATTTTGGCTCTAAATAGAGCATAGGGTCGGTTCTCCAATAGATGCATCCAAAAACACTTCAAAAAGCATCCAAATTCATCGAATCTTCTAGAAATAGGGCTTGCACAGACACTGGCATCATCAGCGCCCATTATGGCGTCATCGGCGCTAGCGGTAGGTAATTAAAATCTGTCTTTTGTCAAACGGCATCGTTGGCGCCCAGTCTGGTGCCATCGGCGCTGAACAATTTTTTAATTTCTCCATTTTGACTCTAAATTTCATCTTTTTTGCTTTTTTTTGCTTCAAGTCCTGAAAATCAACAACCTGCAATAAAACATAAGAAATATCTTCCATTAAAGTGCAATATCACCAAAAATGAGTATAAAATATGGGTCTAAAAATGCATCTATTTTTTGTGTCACATACGTGCGTTAAACCTCGCAAGGATAGGTTAAGAGTGTCCGCTCAAACAGGATCGGGTGAAAGTACCTTAAACGAATATCCACAAATGAATACTTACATAGACTACCCAAAATCAGAGAGTGAGGAGTAGGTGTCTATTGTGGGTTAAGAGCACTCCCAAGGGGACGCATCCCACTTGGTTAATTACATCTTGGGGGTACCTAAGAACACTCTCAATAAAAGGAGTTTCTCTTGCATTATTGTAAACCTGGGGCAGTAGGTACTCAAAGGAATGTTATTTCATATAGGAACATTGCCAATGTTTCAAAGCTTGCACTAAGTCATTGGGTTGAGAGTGAGTCTCTCACATCCCGAATGGGTAGCGGTTCATTAGCACACTGGGCCCATGAAATAACTTAAATCATCCCGACGGGGATATCCCAACACTTCAAAGCACGTCTGGGCCAAAGGGCAGATGACAAATCGTCGTATCCCAAATGGTTGACAGCTCGTCGGCATCAGACCATCAAGGTGATATCAACAAAGTCAAGGAGCGATAGAGCTCAAAGGGTTTCAATAAGAGGAAGGAAGAGTTATCCTAAAAGGTAGATGTAACTGGGTTGGGGTACCACATACCCATCATCCACAGCTGCTAGGACCCTAAGTCTACCTGGTCGTGAAGGTAGTCGACCCAACACGTCTTGAGATCAAAGGTCAGCAATCCGTGAATTGCACCATCCACGGGAACCTCGGTAGTCCTAAGGTCAAATGAAGGAAACTCTATCCTATCTACAAGCTAGAGCTCCAATAGGTGAGACTTATACCTGCCGAAGTGGCAAGGATGCCTCAAGAAGGAAAAGAAAGTGGAGGTTCAGCTATAAAGCTAGAAACGCTCCAAACAAAAGGAATTACACCCCGTCTGGCTCAGAGAGTCTTCTAACACCCTATGCGCACTAGATAACCACCAATAAAGAGATATACTAGGCCAGTCAGGTTGGAGATGCACGTGGACTCCTCCTCGGGACATGCAAATATGATGTGGTTATCTAGAGCGGTCCTTAGTATTGTGGAGGAACTATTAATATATGCAGGAAAGTAATTGTTGTAATTTTTAAATCATGAATATTTTAATCCTAAATTTTAATTATCTTGAATATTTTTTTTAGGATTTTATAGAAAATTACAATATTAGGGTCCTTAATGAGCCTAGATTTTATCGTGAAATCCCAGATAAACAACAAAAAGAAACAAGGAAATCACATGCAAGTGCAAACATGCATTATGATGCAAAAAAATAAAGCAAGCCAATCAAAATAATAAAGCATGCCGGTGTCATTGGGTTGACAACATATCCTAGAAAAGAAAAAGGCGGCCGGACTCCGCACATACATGTCTGACTCTAATTCTATACATCAATATAAAATGCAGGATTAAGATACGGGGCACGAGCATCTCCTCCTGGTCCCCTCCACGTGGTTTCCATGCCAAACACTTCAAAACCCATGCTCATATCTTATTTATGCTACAAGACTCTCCTAGACTCTAAAATTATATAGAGAAAATAAAAAAAAAACTCAATGCTGCATGAAAACAAGTGTAAGCGGGAAAGCTCACGTGCAAATAATGTATCATGAGCCATGCCTTACAAGTGGGGGAGCTAAATAGCACTTACAAGTAAATTGTTAGAAATCATTACTTGCTCCCATATAGCGGTACCTGTGTGCGTGCATAAATAGGCATGACTCCCTGCAGAAAAATGCCCTAACACACTAGCACACATATGCAGCATGCAGTCACACCACAAGCACAATGCAAAAGAAAGATGTCTGGCTAGGGCACCCAATCCAGCAGAGAACAATAGCCAGACATCAAATAGACTACCTAGCACCCTAAATCCTAGCCTAACACACCATCTAACGAATAGTGCGTCAACCTAGTATCTAAGTACGAGGTAATTCTATATATAGTATGACTTTGATGGGATACCGTCCCCATCCTAAATATCCAAAGGATCTAAAGGGTGTCACAAAATGTGGAGACACAAGTTAGATCTATGAGATCTTTAGTACAGTCATACTCGTGTCAATCTCGATGACTTAACTCTCATTGCTCGTCGGGATCAACCCAGCAAGCAATGCTTGTTAAGGCATCGCGACCGACATGGGTCACTCTCTTAATGAGCCTAGCTTGCTATCCATGAAAACATGCAAATGTCGATAATCATATGAAAGAAGTGATGAGTGTATCATAGGGCAGTGACTCAAGAAAAGATGGGTATACTGCGTAGGTAGTGACCCAAACAAATGGGTGTGTCGTAGTGGCAGTGAGCCGAAGGTTGGACGTGTTGTGGAGGCTGCGACCCAAAGAAAGGGGTGTGTCGTAACGACAGTGACTGGAAGATGGGCGTGCATGGAGGCAGCGGCACGAAGAAAGGTGTGCTGAGGTGGCTGTGATAAGAAGTAATGGGTGTGTCATGGTGACAGTGACTCGAAGAATTGCAACACAAGCAAATGATAATAATCACGCAAGCTAACACATATAAGATGCAACATATAAGCAGACAAGCATGTGATATAATGCAAAAATAAATAAACATGCAAGTGATCGGTCAACCGGACCATGGTGGCTGGTCAAACCAAAGTGATCGATCTACCGGACCGGAGCTTTCGGTCGAAACAAAGTGAGACGCTCATCGGACCAGGGTGGACGGTCTGAGCGAAGTAAGATGCTCGCCAGGCCGGGGCGGCCAATCGGAGCGAAGTGAAATGCTCACCGGGCCAGGGNTAGAGGTTAGGATCAATATGTGGAATTTCAAGTTGAGTAAAGGAGATGGTATAGTTTCTAATGATGAGGGTTCCATGTCTAGTTTTCTAAGAATAATCAATAGGAAAGTTCTATGGCTAGAACTTAGGCTACTAAAGAGGAAAAATCAAACCTAAACCAAAAGTGAGGTCAACAATGATGTAATTGTTGATGCTAAAAAATTAGGTTGTTGTATTTTTATGCTTCTATTTTCGTGTCTCTATTTACGTGTTATCTGAGATGTTGTTATTTTGTTTAGTTATTCATGAATTTATTCTTGTGCAATTTATATTTCCACACATGTTTTATTCATTCGTGTGTTTAGTTGGTCATGTTGAATGTTGTTGTCACTTGATGCATGTGATATTCCCTCTTTTTTTAATTCATTCTAGCTTGTTCATGTACGATAATTTTGGGGGAATGTTGATTTACTTGCCCGTTATAGTAGTTAGCAAAACATAAATATTTGAATTTATATTTATTAGTGGTAGGTTTTGGTTTGAGACAATTTGAAGCATTCATGATTATATAAATAGGTGACATATTTATCTAGAACAATTAAATTGAATAAGTGGAACTTAAATTTTGTTATTTTACATAAGAAAATCAAATATGTGTAGTCAATTCTAGGTCATGTAGTTGTAAGGTTAATTACTTAGAAATATTTTTACAACTGTTAAAAGTTTAGTCTCTATTAAATAGATTTAAGGTTATCAATTTATACGACACAAAATATTTAATTGGGAAAGAGATGTAATGAAAATTTAATTTATGGAAGAGAGATTGAAATTCAAAATCTCTTAAGAGCTAATCTAGATACAATAATCATCTGTGATGAGTGAAAAGAAAGGAATAAAAATTAAAATTAAAAAATGAATTGAAGAAAGAGTATATTCAAAGGAAGGTACAATATGAAAAAAATAAAAAAATTTGATGAACCTTTGGAGAGAAGCTTGAGGTGGAGTTCTACTATAAAAATTAGTTTGAATATATTTTCTTAATGTTAATGATTCATTAACTCTAACGTATGCCAAAGTTTGTGCTTATAAATTGAAAATTGGATCAATTTGAATTTATGGCTGGCTGAACCCTTATAATTATCAAATCCATTTATATTAGTTAAGCTTCAAATAATTATCTTATAACGGATATATAGATTATGATATCTTATGAAAAATTCTAGACTTTAAGGGTTAACCTTGAAGGTTTAACATGATGGAGACATATGCTTACTAATATATGCATATTGTTGAAGTTTAGATTGCATTTGGTTGATAACTCTTTCCTAACACTCAGAGAAATACGAATGAATTAACTCTATGTTCACAGAGTAACTTGAGGGGAAGTAACCTTTAAGTCTGGGGGATTTTAACATGTGTATGTAATATGCTCAATTGTCACATATTCTAGGTTTTTGTATGTTTATATTATGCTTTCTGAAAGGTTGTTGTGTTTTAATTGCATCATTAAAGGAAGGATATCCAACAAAGCTTAGAATATTGTAAAATGGAGCTATGTAGTGTTGAGGTGCCTAGGCACCTGATCATGTGGAAACACAATAGTTGGAACGTACGCACTAGAGGGCTAGAAAGTAGGTGCCAGACCACCATCTCATAGGCATCAGAACTGGCCTCCTAGGTGTCTGAAACTGCTCATTCTGAGAAAAGCCCAAGAGTTTTGAAACTAGCCGTTGCGAAAATGGCTCGAAACTGGACATTCGAAGCAAAAACCCAAGTGGTTGGAAACTAGGCATCACGAAAATGATGCCTAGGCATTGCTCATGGGTGCCTAATTGCCAATCCATTCATAGATTTCATCCATAAAATGCAGTGCCAAGAAAGTAGACACTGCGATGAGCCAAAAGCTCATGGTGTCTTTGATGTGTGTCTGTGTCTTATAATTTTAATGATAAATGTGTCAAGTATATGTGTTCTGTTATATTTGTGTCACCATACTTATATCCATGCAACATAGACTTTTGTAATTCCGTAGGGTTACAAAAAACATATATGAGCATGAACTAGTTAGTTTAAATTGCTGTTCAAATTTGATTTGAATTCAACTCGAGTTTGGTTTAATTGAGCTCTTAATCAAGCATAGTCCAAGCTTATTAAAGCTTAGATAAATAGTGGCTTAAGCAAATAAAAAAAATCAATTAAATTCAGTAATTAGATTTTATATTTTTGATGGCTGTTAAAATAAAACCTACAGCCGTAATCTAAATGCCAACATGTTAATAAAAATGCTCAAGCCAATGGGCTGTGCGGTACAAGATGTGTAAATAGTAAATTGTTCATACTTCCATGTGAGAAATGGTAAATCGTTGATACTTCCATGAGAGGTCGTCGTAAGATGTTCCCCATTTTTAGTTGGCAGAAGGTTTATATTGTGTATTGGTTTTTTTGAAAATTAGTATTTATATGTTTTTTTAATTATTTTTTTCTAATTAGTATAAGCTTCACGTGAAACTTGTAATTATTTTAAATTATAATTATATAAATCGTCATAAATGTTTAGAATTATTTTTCTTTATTTGATTTTTAAATTATGATTTGTTGATAATATAAAAAGATAATTTAATTTTAAATTAATTTTTAATCATATTTTAAATTATAATTCATATTGCATTTTTAACTCACCCGTGTTTGTCATTGCTTGAACGTTAATCTAACAGTTCGACCAATGAAGTAGAAGTTGAGGTCTTTGACTGTCGCTTTAGCATATCTAATTCGAGAGATATTTCAGAAGTTGTTGGAAGGCTGTTACATATTAGGATTCCAGTATTCGACTTGAGTGTCCAACGTGATGATGATACAAAATTTGACCAGTGTGTGAAGGATATGCATGGAATTCACCAATTTCATTTTCGTTTGCCTGAAAGACAATTATTCTTAACTTCGATCGACACACTTATGGATATAATGGTTGTCACTTGGTAATGAGCTTCCTTGATGTGTTTTTCGGCTACCATAAAATAAAGGTGCATCTGATTGATATAAAGAAGACTATGTTTATCACTAATGAGAGTTTGTATTTTATTCCCTTTCGGCCTGAAAAACATTGAAGCTACATACCAGTGGATGATGGATGTAATGTTTCTAAGTAGAAAAGGAAAAAAAAATATTGAATTTTATGTGGATGATGTGCTAGCAAAAAAATAAATCACCCAAGCAACATATAAAAGTCAAAAGAAACCTTCAAAATATTTAAAAATTTTGATATGAGGTTGAGCCTACTCAAATGCACTTTCGAGTAATCAATAGGCAAATTTTTAGTCTTCCTTCTAACTCCAGAAGCGATAAAAGACAATCTAGAGAAGGTACATGCTTTGATCGGCATGTCAATTCCTCAAAAAACTAATGAAGTGTTAAAGTTGACCGGCCAGATTGCATGCCTAAGCTGGTTTATCTCCAAATCAGGTGTTAAGTGTTCTGCATTTTTCAAAACTTTAAGAAGAGCAAAGAAGTTTGTCTGGTGAGAAGAATGCGAGCAAGCATTCAGGAATCTAAAAGATTCCTCTACATCACTACCACTTCTTTAAAGCTCAAAGTAGCTCAAAGAACTTTCTCTGTACTTAGGGGTTGAATCTGATGCCATCAGCTCGGTTATAGCTCAAGAGAAGTTGGGGAAGCAGTTTATGGTTTACTATGTCATCTGAGTCCTTCAAAGTGTTGAACTCAAGTATCATATTATGGAGAAACTAACATTTATTCTCATTATTTCTGCTCGTAGGCTTCATCTGCATTTTTAAACACATTAGGTCTAAGTCATTACCAACATTCTACTCAAGTTCTTTCTCACTTCGTTGAAGCATTCCAATAGGCTTCACAAATATGTGGTGGAGCTCAGTGAATCTGACATTTTCTATGTTCCCCAAACCATATTCAAAGCTCAAGCTATAACTGACCTTCTAGCAGATTTTTCTAAACTAAACGAGCCAAGCAAAGGAATGGCTCTCAACAACAAGATCTGGATCCTACATACTAGTGGAGCATCAAGCCAAACAAGAGCGTAGCTCCATCTCACTCTAATTAGTTTGATTGGAGAACACATAAACCATTCAATAGAAGCCAGATTTAAGGTCACCAACAACCAGGCTGAATATGAAGCTATATGTTTTCGTTCATTTTTTCTCTCTTTTATTTTAGAAGGAGTCGTCAGCTTGTCGATCGTCATATACTTCCCTTATTCAAATAAATCTCTCTCCCGAATCAGATCAGTGATACGAACAGGAGAGGAACCGAATAAGAAGAGACATATGACAAAGCGATAAACAAGAGAAAACACAAAACGTCGAGAGCCTACCGACCAACAGAAATAGAATTGTGTAAAATTTAAAAAGTCGACTCTACTTTACAACGGTGCCAAAAACTTGATGTGTTATTTTATGAAATGTTAAGCACTTAATGTTGGTATTCTACGCAGGTATACATATCGTTATCAAGTAATATAATACTTTCTTTTTTAAGTCTCAAATATCGATCCCACAAGGAAGGTTTAAATTTGAAATGATAAATTAACTAGGAAATTCACACAAGTAAAAAAAAATTACTGTCACTAATTTTGAATGTTTAAGATATTATCAAAGCTAAATTATTAACTATTAGCAAAATTTAAATGCAATGTTTAAAATTAATAACTACTAAACTATGTTTATGTAATGAAGTTTTCTAATATGAAAAAGCATCTTTCCCACTACAATGAGTTTTTGGTGAAATGAGATGAGATAAATGGTTTGAATATGCATTACACCAAATAAGAGCAATTTTAATTATCTACCCTCATTCAGTGTTATAGAAAATCATTGGTTAATCTTAGGTTTAGTCCTTAAATCTGTGGCTAAGCTAGGCGGATACTGGCTCCCACTTCAGAGTCCTACTTCCCTTCCCCTGAAGGCTAACTCTCACTTTAGTTTTTAAACACTAAGATCGAATTGGGGATTTTTAGACTTTCACCCTTGAAATCTCCAATTCTACACCCAACTAAGTATATTTTCCTATTTATTTCCATATAATTCTATGAATGAAATACTCCTTCATGAAATTAAATATGATTCTCACTCGGTTCTAGAACTCATACTTCATTTCCCGGATCATATTTTTTACAACATATTTTAACAATTCAATTGACCACATCAAAAGGTAAATTAAGAGCGGAGTTGAAAAATCATCACAATTTATTTTAAATTTTAACATTGGTACATCCGAATTATCTCTTCATTTCACCATATTTCAGAGTAGAGAGAAAGGTAAAGAAAATTACTTAGAATTCTTGAGAATGATACAACAAAACTTAAATTTCATATATAAAAGAAAGTTCATACAACAATAATAAACAAACAACACTTATATGAAACTCTTCCTTAAAGCAAATCCCTTGTAGCCTCTATTATAAAATATATGAAGAAAAAATCTCTCACTTCTCTTCCTCTCCAACACTTCTTAGAGAATAATTCACACTTCAACTCATTACACAAACTCTGATGTAAAGTGGCAAAAAGTGAGCAAAAGGGGGGCAATAGATGGCGAATAGGGGTGAATGAAGACAAAGGAGGAGAGTCTTTTTTGATCAATTTTAGCTTTAAATAGAGCCTAGGGTTAGTTCTCCAATAGGTGCACCCAAAAACATTTCAAAAAGCGTCCAAATTCATTGAATCTTCTAGAAACAGGGCCTGCACTGACACTAGCGCTATCGACGCCCATTCTGGCGTCGTAGATGTCAGTGGTCTATAATTAAAATTTGTCTTCTCTGTCAAACGTTGCTGTTGGCGCCTAGTCTTATTCTTTCATACCAAATATCTTAATCTCTAAAATTAACTTTTATTATTTAATTTTTTTTACTTAAGTTTACTATGTATTTAGAAATATAAATATAGTTATCTAAAGTTATCCTTTAATACCAAAGGTCATGTTAAAAAATTTTTAAAAAAAATATTTGAAAGTATAGCTAATTGATGACAAATAAAATTAAGTTTCTTTTCTTTAAAAAGAAATTTTTTGTCCCTCCCCCCAACTTAAATTTTTAAAAGATTTTGCATGAAAAACAGAAAAATAAATGGTGAAAGAAAACATTTAATACATAAAGAAAAGACATACCAGTTGAAGCTTTTGATTTGAAACTTAACTCTGAAATATTGCAAGTGTTAATATAAAAAGCTACAAGACTTAAAACATTAAATATCACATAATACATATAAAAATTTGTTGAGAAAAAGTTGACTACAAATACATCCAACAATGTACAAAAAACTAATAACAGTACTCAAATGGTTCCCAATTTAAAAACAGTTTCACAAATCTACAGTTCAAAATTCAACATAACATTTAAAAAAAACGTTACACATCTAAAAACAAACAGTCTCAACAATAAAGTTCAACCAAATATAAACTAAACAAAAATCTAACCAAAGCATCACCAATTATCATCATCTTCTTCTTCTTCTTCCACATCCAAATTCTGCTATTGATATGGTAGGTGAGTAGGAAACTGAACTGAGTGATCAGCCCTCATGTATCTAACCATTGCAACATCATAAGCAGCATCATATTCGAACTTCTGTCTTATCAAATCATCATTGTGAGCATTTATGGCCTCCATATTTTACATTTTACTATCCATTCTTAAGATATCTCCCTATTGGATCATCATCTGCTCTATAAGTTCTTCAATAGTAGGGGTACTAGAAGTACTTGAAGTAAAAGGAATATCCCTGGTACTACTTCCAGATCTCCATCCATAATGAGATTCATAAGTCTTTATATTAGCAAGCCCAATAGGTTTTAAAGGTTCAATCCTCTCCTCATCTACTCTGTAATCAACTCATACATATTCACTTAGTGTGAAGATCAGAGCAGGGTGTGTTAAACCTCTTGTAGTCTCTCCAAAAGCAATAGATCGAGTGTTCCGATAAATAATAGAGCCTACATCTATCCATTTCATCTATTGGATACAAAAGTTCAAGATGGCTCTATCCTTTGTAACCTCATTATGATTATTTGTTGGTATCATTCTTCCAGAAATAAAGTATTGTCATGCCTTAGATGCTACATTTAACATAGAAAGAGGAAATTTACCTTAACACTATTCTTCACCTTCCAGGTTCCTCTTCCATCAAAAAGAAAAGAAATAACATCATCCAATGCCTCATTTGTAGTAGAAAATGATTTATATTTGCAGCTATACACATCTTCTAACTAATAAAATTCATTAATCTTCATTGGAGTAAACTCCAACATTTTCCCACGAACAAACAAATAGTCTTCAGAAGTTTCTTTAAAATTGGCATAAAAGTCCATCACTACCCCAATAACAGCCTTGACAGTAAAGTATCAAAGATTCTCCACTGCCGAACATTGATTATTCTTTCAACTTCCCTGCCCGGATTTTTAAATTCTTGATCTTGAATCACTTTTTTAGTTGTAAGTAGTCTATTGAAGCTAATGTTGACCTTGTAGTTGACAAACTTTTGATCATCAAAATCTACTTTTCTCTTTCCTTTGCTCATTCTAGGTGCCATGACAAATCTACAAAAAATTGATAAAATTCAAATAAATTTCAAAGAATTTCGAAAATCACAATGTGGAACATTTTAAACTTAAATATAATAAGTGAGAGTTCTTCACCGAAGGATTTTCTCAAAATTTTCCAAAAAAAATCTCAAAATTTTGGATCTCGGCAATGTAAGATAAATCTTTGGAAAAAATTAAAAATTTTGAGTTTAAAGTGTAGCTCTTACTAAAAGAAGATGATATCCAAACTTTGTTTGCCTTAAAATAGCCTCAAATCCAAGCAATTGCAAGCCTTAGAAGAATAAAGTGGAGGTTGAAGGTGACTCAAAGGGTAAAAATGGCATTTTATTGTGCAAATCGCGAATTTTAAGGGTGTTTGGGTCGATTCGGGTCGAGGGCGTTGTCGGCGCCCATGCTGGTGCTAGTGGACATAAAATCATATCTTGTTTTTTTTCAAATTTTAAATTTCTTTCAATTTACTCCAAAATCTATTTAGTCTTTTTGCACAATAATTTTCATCTAAAATTAATTCACAAATAGGCATTTTTACAAACAACACCAAACTAACTTTTATATATGAACATACACTTTTTACAAATACATTTTTCTAATCACACTTCCACATCCTTAAAGCAAACTAAATTATAATTTAGCATTGAAATCAAGCCACAACACTAGGCTGACACAAAACTATACACAATCAAAGTCACTAGAGTTCTAAAGCAAAGCAAAGTAAATCAAATCCACACAATTACATAAGTATTTTAAATTAGTAGAGAGTTCAACTTCTTCAATTATTCCGCCTCATCTTCAGTACTTTCTCCTCCTCTAATATATCCCATAGACTTGTAATGGACATACAAATTGCAGAAGGGTCAGTACGGGATTTAATCAGTCAAATTTTCATTGATCCATCCATTTTTCTTTAATTCCTACACCAATCCTACTTCAATTGTCCCAGTATGATCAAAGTTCTCCGTCACCCTCCAATCTAGGTGATCAAAAAGATAGTTAAGATTTTCGACTACATTCGTAATACTCTGAAGGTTTGTTACTAAGTGCAGTAGCAATATGTCCTAATTGATTTTCAATATTTCTAAAGCAGTCCCTTGATTTGTATTTGATTTCCAATATTCAACATTACTTCTTCCATCATCAACTTCTTTTCCTTAAATTGTGGGTTAAAGTTAGAGTTAAACCCAGAAGGATAATAAGGTCTATAATTAGGATTTCCTTGATTGTTTAAATTTCCTGAAGGGTTCATTGAATTGTTATAATTATTCCAACTAAAATTAGGGTGATTCTTCCATCCAGGTTTGTAATAGTTAGAATAGTGATTGTTATTTTGATTATTAATAGCATTTAAAGTTTCATAAGATGATTGAGTATCAATTATCTGTCCT
>NEWO01000381.1:492522-513669 GCA_003013225.1 Phalaenopsis aphrodite
CTCCCACTTCATAGCTCCCACTTCCCTTCCCCTAAAGGCTAACTTTCGCTTTAGTTTTTAAACACTAAGATCAAATTGGGGATTCTTAGTTTGTCACCCTAGAAATCTCCATTTCTACACACAACTAAGTATATTTTCCTATTTATTTCCACTTAATTCCATGAATGAAATACTCCTTCATAAATTAGATTTGATTCTCACTCTGTTGTAGAGCTCAAACTCTATTTCCCGGATCATATGTTTCACAACATATTTTAACAATTCAATTGGCCAGATCAAATAGAAAATTAAGAGCGGAGTTGAAAAATCATCAAAAATTTTTTTAAGATTTAACATTGACACATCCAAATTATCTCTTCATTTGACCAAATCTCAGAGTAAGAAGAAAAATAAAGGAAACTACTCAGACTTCATGAGAAAGATACAACAAAACATAAATTGCATATATAAAAAAGTGTCCATATAATAATAATAAGCAAACACATTTATCTGAAACTCTTTCTCAAAGCAAATCCCTTGTAGCCTCTCTTAGGAAATGTAGGAAGAATAAATCTCTCACTTATCTTCCTCTCCAACACTTCTTAGAGAATAATTCACACTTCAACTAACCACACAAACTCAAAACTACATAGAAAATAACTCACTAATGGTGTGGAACGATGTAAAGTGGTAAAAACTGAGCAAAAGGGGGTGATGGATGGCGAATGGGGGCGAATGAGACGAAGGAGGAGAGTTATTTCTATCAATTTTGGCTCTAAATAGAGCATAGGGTCGGTTCTCCAATAGATGCATCCAAAAACACTTCAAAAAGCATCCAAATTCATCGAATCTTCTAGAAATAGGGCTTGCACAGACACTGGCATCATCAGCGCCCATTATGGCGTCATCGGCGCTAGCGGTAGGTAATTAAAATCTGTCTTTTGTCAAACGGCATCGTTGGCGCCCAGTCTGGTGCCATCGGCGCTGAACAATTTTTTAATTTCTCCATTTTGACTCTAAATTTCATCTTTTTTGCTTTTTTTTGCTTCAAGTCCTGAAAATCAACAACCTGCAATAAAACATAAGAAATATCTTCCATTAAAGTGCAATATCACCAAAAATGAGTATAAAATATGGGTCTAAAAATGCATCTATTTTTTGTGTCACATACGTGCGTTAAACCTCGCAAGGATAGGTTAAGAGTGTCCGCTCAAACAGGATCGGGTGAAAGTACCTTAAACGAATATCCACAAATGAATACTTACATAGACTACCCAAAATCAGAGAGTGAGGAGTAGGTGTCTATTGTGGGTTAAGAGCACTCCCAAGGGGACGCATCCCACTTGGTTAATTACATCTTGGGGGTACCTAAGAACACTCTCAATAAAAGGAGTTTTGCTTGGATTATCGTAAACCTGGGGCAGTAGGTACTCAAAGGAATGTTATTTCATATAGGAACATTGCCAATGTTTCAAAGCTTGCACTAAGTCATTGGGTTGAGAGTGAGTCTCTCACATCCCGAATGGGTAGCGGTTCATTAGCACACTGGGCCCATGAAATAACTTAAATCATCCCGACGGGGATATCCCAACACTTCAAAGCACGTCTGGGCCAAAGGGCAGATGACAAATCGTCGTATCCCAAATGGTTGACAGCTCGTCGGCATCAGACCATCAAGGTGATATCAACGAAGTCAAGGAGCGATAGAGCTCAAAGGGGTTCAATAAGAGGAAGGTAGAGTGATCCTAAAAGGTAGATGTAACTGGGTTGGGGTACCACGTACCCATCATCCACAGCTGCTAGGACCCTAAGTCTACCTGGTCGTGAAGGTAGTCGACCCAACACGTCTTGAGATCAAAGGTCAGCAATCCGTGAATTGCGCCATCCACGGGAACCTCGGTAGTCCTAAGGTCAAATGAAGGAAACTCTATCCTATCTACAAGCTAGAGCTCCAATAGGTGAGACTTATACCTGCCGAAGTGGCAAGGATGCCTCAAGAAGGAAAAGAAAGTGGAGGTTCAGCTATAAAGCTAGAAACGCTCCAAACAAAAGGAATTACACCCCGTCTGGCTCAGAGAGTCTTCTAACACCCTATGCGCACTAGATAACCACCAATAAAGAGATATACTAGGCCAGTCAGGTTGGAGATGCACGTGGACTCCTCCTCGGGACATGCAAATATGATGTGGTTATCTAGAGCGGTCCTTAGTATTGTGGAGGACCTATTAATATATGCATGAAAGTAAATGTTGCAATTTTTAAATCTTGAATATTTTAATCCTAAATTTTAATTATCTTGAATATTTTTTTTAGGATTTTATAGAAAATTACAATATTAGGGTCCTTAATGAGCCTAGATTTTATCGTGAAATCCCGGATAAACAACAAAAAGAAACAAGGAAATCACATGCAAGTGCAAACATGCAATATGATGCAAAAAAATAAAGCAAGCCAATCAAAATAATAAAGCATGCCGGTGTCATTGGGTTGACAACATATCCTAGAAAAGAAAAAGGCGGCCGGACTCCGCACATACATGTCTGACTCTAATTCTATACATCAATATAAAATGCAGGATTAAGATACGGGGCACGAGCATCTCCTCCTGGTCCCCTCCACGTGGTTTCCATGCCAAACACTTCAAAACCCATGCTCATATCTTATTTATGCTACAAGACTCTCCTAGACTCTAAAATTATATAGAGAAAATAAAAAAACTCAATTCTGCATGAAAACAAGTGTAAGCGGGAAAGCTCACATGCAAATAACATATCATGAGCCATGCCTTACAAGTGGGGGAGCTAAATAACACTTACAAGTAAATTGTTAGAAATCCTTACTTGCTCTCATATAGCGGTATCTATGTGTATGCATAAATATGCATGGCTCCCTGTAGAAAAATGCCCTAACACACTACCACACATATGCGGCATGCAGTCACACCATAAGCACAATGCAAAAGAAAGATGTCTGGCTAGGGCACCCAATCCAGCAAAGAACAATAGCCAGACACCAAAAAGATTACCTAGCACCCTAAATCCTAGCCTAACACACCATCTAACAAAAAGTGTGTCAACCTAGTATCTAAGTATGAGGTAATTCTATATATAGTATGACTTTGATGGGATACCGTCCCCATCCTAAAGATCCAAAGGATCTAAAGTGTGTCACAAAATGTGGTGACACAAGTTAGATCTTTAGCACAGTCATACTCGTGTCAATCTCGATGTCTTAACTCTCATTGCTCGTCAGGATTAACCCAGCAAGCAATGCTTGTTAAGGCATCGCGACCGACACGGGTCACTCTCTTAATGAGCCTAGCTTGCTATCCATGCAAACATACAAATGTCAATAATCATATGAAAGAAGTGATGAGTGTATCATTGGGCAGTGACTCAAGAAAAGATGCTCATACTGCGTAGGTAGTGACCCGAACAAATGGGTGTGTCGTAGTGGCAGTGAGCGGAAGGGTGGGCGTATTGTGGAGGCAGTGACCCAAAGAAAGGGGTGTGTCGTAACGACAGTGACTGGAAGATGGGCGTGCGTGGAGGCAACGGCTCGAAGAAAGGTGTGCCGAGGCTGCAGTGACCAGAAGTAATGGGTGTGTCATGGTGACAGCGACTCGAAGAAGTGCAACACAAGCAAATGATAATAATCACGCAAGCTAACACATACAAGATGCAACATATAAGCGGACAAGCATGTGATATAATGCAAAAATAAATAAACATACGAGTGATCGGTCAACTGGACCATGGTGGCTGGTCAAACCAAAGTGATCGGTCTACCAGACCGGAGCTGCCGGTCGAAGCAAAGTGAGACGCTCATTGGGTCAGGGTGGTCGGTCTGAGTGAAGTAAGATTCTCACCGGGTCGGAGCGGCCAATCGAAGCGAAGTGAAATGCTCACCGGGCCGGGGTAAAATCGGTCAATCAGAGCGAAGTGAGAGGCTCATCGGGCCGGGGCGGCCGGTTAGAGCTAAGTGAAATGCTCACCGGGCTGGGGCAGTCTGTCTAAGCAATGTGAAATGCAACATGCACCAAGAAAAATGTAATATGCAGCAAACCAACATGTCGGTAACAAATCGGGCTCATGCTAACGATATCACCTTAGAGACCTAAGGTTTAGACGTTTGGGTGTGCGACACCACCGCCACTTGCTTTGGTGAGGAAATGTGGGGAGTTTCTCCCCAGATCTCCAAGGGGGAAACTCTCCACCGCATCGCGAAATGGACTAGCTATAAAGTTTTTCCCATTTTGCAAACTCCTCCAGACTTTGCAAAGCAAGCCAGCTACAAAGCCTATCTCGTTTTGCCAAGTCCGATCTCCCAGCTTCTCCAAGTAAAGCTGGGGAACCCAAAGCAAAGGGAGTGAGGGACTCCGGCCCATCAGGACTTGTTCTAAGGCTCACAACAAAGGGGAGACACTCGGCTCTACGGAGGGAGTTGGCTACGCACGGGAAATCCTAACCTAAAGGCTAGCACTAGGAAATCCAATGATCCTTCACGCAGACACGTCGTCGCACTGACCCACACCGGCGCACGCACCCCATGTGGGCGATCAAACCCACAAGCTTAGACTCCACTATTTCTAAGGCTGGCTAGGAGGTAGAGAATCTTACCATCGTGACGGTTGCAGACGTGTTTTCTTTGCTTGCTGCAAGCCATCAACGTCTGGTCCGTGCTCCAATGTATCTCATAGAACATGCAAAAGACAACAAAAAGAACCAATGAGGGTAGTGAGGTATGCAAAGTAACCAAAAAAAACTAATTTTGGCATATGAAAATATAACCAAAATGTACCTTCAAGAGGGGTTGTTCTATGCCGGCGAAAGAAGGGAACCCACTAGGATGCCAGCGGGAAGGAGTGTCGACGGAGGCCTTTCCCTTGAGGTTACATCAAACGTTGTATGTCACTGTCGGTTTTTTCACTCAAGTGAAACTAATATTTGTGGGACATTTCGAGTTCCCTCGAGTATTGATTGGACTTTGACAATCCCTTACATTAACTTCTCAAGTCCTTCCAGTGTTAGTTGAACCTAGGATCATGTGTACCATTATTGAAATATTTTTGATAATTTCCTCATGTAATTGAGAACTTAATCCAATATTGGGAACGATAACGCTTTTGTTTTTACTCATTAAGATATCATAATTTTTCTAAGGAAAAAAATTATTAGTCTTTGCTCCACATCTGAGGGACTCCTTTTCTTGGGTACGCCTTTAGCTTGTATGCACAAGGAGTGGCCAATTTGTTGATGATGAAGAACTCAGTTCACGTCTAGTCGAGTTTTCTCATTGTTTGTCCTCACCATGGTAGATTGGTTTTCTTTAACACAAGGTCCCTAGTAGCGAAGGTCTTCTCTGAGACATGTTTGTTGTAATAGCAAGGCATCTATCTTTTTTTACTTCTTCATATCAAAGAGTTGAATCAGTTCATTTTTCTTCAGTAAGGTAGAGTGTGAGCATTACTTTGTTATTTGCTTCTTGCAGCTCAATTAATTCTAACTGGTCAAATGCTGAAGGAATCATCATTCACTGGCTTTGATGATTTTATTCAATTGGAAGTATCACCTCAATTTTGTGTGACAACACAAAAGGGGTCTGCTTGGTCGCCTTAGAAGGTTTAGTTTGAATTGCCTAGAGAAGGGATGGGAGAACCTCTACACAATTCCCCTTAGATCCTTTAACTTTCTTCCTCAGTGGGTTTAGGATAATTTTGTTGCTTGTCTAGGCTTGACCATTTTTTTGAAAATGGTACACAGATGCAAACATGACGTTTTTGGTAGAAGTCTTTTACTCCTTAATAGACAATATATGTCACATTGTCTATGATGATACCTAATGTCAACCCGTAATGATTGATCAAATGTGTCTTGATAAAATTTTGAACAATTTCTATGGTGATCTGAGCAAGCTCCTTGGCCTCGATTCACTTGAAAAAATAATAAATTGCAATTGGAAAGAATTTGTGCTGGTCTTCTTGTGATGGTTAAAAGGGCTCAAAGATGTCTAGTTACCAAACAAAAGTTCATGGACTCACAATTGAATACTATTTTGTAATGATGTATATTTCTAGAATTGTTCTATTTTTGAACAATTTTTTGACATCTTTTGAAGTGTTGGCTAGAAAAAATTTTTATTGTTGAACTCAAAGGTGTCTTTCCTTCAAAATAACTTCCACACTCCCCGAGTGTACCTCTCAATGTTCATTATATGCCATAGATATAATGATGTAGTTGATCTTCGAAAAAGGTTTCCTTTGATCCTCGAACAGCGAGAACGCTCGCTGTCTGACGACGTTGAAATGCTCTGGTGAAGTATCTGGTTGTCAGAAAAGTAGGATAGTGAGGTGGAGGAATTAGCTCGTTGACGGTGCGCATCGGGAGTGAATGAAATGTGCAGGATAGCCCAAAAAATGACGTTCTCCTTGCTGATTTTTCTCCAGCATAAATACGATGCTGGTGAAATGAAAGCCAGCGAGGTGGAAGAATTTCGGAAATGGTCGACCAAGAGGAAGAAGAAATCGGTGAGGGAGGAGCTACGATTTGGCCAGGCGCCTGGAAGATGGGGCGTCAGTGATTTTAATCGGCGGTTGAACGAGGCCGCTAAGGCCCGCCGGCGGCTTCGCTGGCCAAGAGGTCGGCGTCGCGAGGAGCTGCGAGGGAGAAGATGGCACAGCTGGAGAAGGAAGGAAACAACTGCCCGAGTCGAGGAAGGAGGTGGCGGTCAGTGTTTTCCGGTGAGGAACGGCCGGCGACGAGCTTCAGGCTCGACGTTGGGGACCTAGCGGTGACGACGACGTTGAGAGAGCTAGGGTTTGCGAATGGCTGAGAGAGATCGTGATGGGCTAAGTGGGGCGTACGTGGGTTTTTTAAAAAAAGGATAATATTTTTTTAAATTATTTTTATTATAATAATAATAATAAAAATAATAATAATAATAATAATAATAATAATAATAATAATAATAATTATTATTATTATTATTATTACTATTAATTAAATTTTACCGCATATTTTTTGCCAAACGCTCCATCATGGTGAAATGGACGTCCTCCATAGGTAAAATCGACGTTCAGACATGTTGGTGCAGTCCATTTCGCCATTCGGGGTCATCTAGACAACTTCGTCAATGATCGGGTCAATTTAAGCCAATTTCCCATGTGACGCGGCGAGTAATATTCGTCAATCCAATTGAAGTCATCTGACGAGCGAAAATGCCGATCATCATTCGCTCATGCGAAAGTCAAAACCTAGCAAGATGACCCTGGATATGTGCCCCTCAACACGAACAAAAAAAAAGTCTCGGGTGGGTGTCTGAACTATCGGATGTTACGGACAGGCTGTAAACCATCCTGAGTCATGCAGGTGGACACCCTACAACCATGACATAAAAAATTGATACCAACACTATAATTGCCTAACAATGTTTTTATTACGAGATGGGCACTTAATTTATCCAAGTAAAATTTGAATTGCAAGTAGTTGTGAATTAAGTAAATGGGAAGTTTAAGGTCAGAGATGACATGATGGCCAAGTATTTAAGCAAAGTCAAGACAAATATTGGATATTTCAAATGCTTTGAAATCAAGCATATCGCTCAAGAGGATCACCAAGTGGTAGACCTTCTATTAAAGTGCATCTTCTTGAAGAAGGGGATACCTCAAAAGCTCGTTCGACAAACTATTGAAGAAGTCAAAGTGATGAAGCTAGAGACAAGAGGGACAAGTAGTTGGGCTGGCCCCTACATCCCAAACATTGAGACTCAGAAGATCTTGGAAAGCATTCCTGACCCAAGAAGATTAAAACTTAAGGTAGCTTGGTATATTTTGATCAAAGGAAAGCTTTTTCGAAGATTAATTACATCATTATATCTGTGGCGTATAAAGGAAAATGAGGAAGAAGATGCACTTTGAGAGGTGCACTCGAGGAGTGTGAAAGTTATTTTGAAGGAAAGACTTTATCCTACCGAGTACAACAATATAATTTTTTCTGGCCAACACTTCTAAAGATGTTAAAGAATTGTTCGTAAAAAGAATAATTCTATAAATATGTATCATTACAAAATAGTATTCAATTGTGAGTCCATGAACTTTTGTTTGGTAACTAAACATCCTTGAGCCCTTTTTAACCATCACAAGAAGACCAGCACAAATTCTTTCCGATTGTAATTTATTATTTTTTCAAGTGAATCAAGGCCAAAGAGCTTACTCAGATCACCATAGAAATTGTTCAAAATTTTAGCAAGACACATTTGATCAATCATTACGGGTTGACATTTGCCATCATCATAGACAATGTGACATATATTGTCTATTAAGGAGTAAAAGATTTCTACCAAAAACTTGACGTTTGCATCTGTGTATCATCCTAAAAAAAATGGTCAAGCCTAGACAAGCAACAAAATTATCCTAAACCCACTGAGGAAGAAACTTAAAGGATCTAAGGGGAATTGTGTAGAGGTTCTCCCATCCGTTCTCTAGGCAATTCAAACTAAAACTTCTAAGGCGACCAAGCAGACCCCTTTTATGTTGTCACACAAAATTGAGGTGATACTTCTAGTTGAATAAAATCATCAAAGCCAGTGAATGATGATTCCTTCAGCATTTGACGAGTTAGAATTAATTGAGCTGCAAGAAGCAAATAACAAAGTAATGCTCACGCTCCACCTTACTGAGGAAAAATGAACGGATTCAGCTCTTTGATATGAAGAAGTAAAAAAGATAGATGCCTTGCTATTACAACAAACATGTCTCAGAGAAGACCTTCGCTGCTAGGGAACTGTGTTAAAGAAAACTAATCTAGCATGGTGAGGACAAGCTATGAGAAAATTTGACTAGACGTGAACTGAGTTCTTCATCATCAACAAATTGGCCACTCCCTGTGCATACAAGCTAAAGGCGTACCCAAGAAAAGGAGTCTCTTGGATGTGGAGCAAAGACTAATAATTTTTTTCCTTACAAAAATTATGATATCTCAATGAGTAAAAATGAAAGTGTTATCGTTCCAAATCTAGTATTAAGTTCTCAATTACATGAGGAAATTATCAAAAATATTTCAATAATGGTACACATGATCCCAGGTCCAACTAATACTGGAAGGACTTGAGAAGTTCATGTAAGGGATTGTCAAAGTCCAATCAATACTCGGGAAACCCGAAATGTTCCACAAATATTAGTTTCACTTGAGCAAAAAAACTGACAGTGACATACAACGTTTGATCAATAAATGTTTTCTTAAAATCAATAATGATAAATAAATGTCCAATTAGTAAAAATCTTCTAAATTTGATTCACAATTACGATTAACATATGATTAGTAAATTACACAAGAATAAACTCAAAAAGCCTAAGCATTAATAATAACATATGCCTTCTAGCTTAAAATGGGTTAGGATATGGAGGTGATTTCTCACCCATTAAGGATAAGATTTGTGGTGGGTAGTGCATAAATCACCCTAGTAAAAAGTATCAATATTTACTCCCGCGAAGGTCGCGATAAGATTCACTTAATACGTCTGGCATAAGGTGTAGCCCGTACAAGGCAAAAAGGTAATCGAGCGACTACGATATGGGAAGTGTAAGGCTTGAGCAAGGTGGTACCCAACAAAATCAACTAAATACATTTAAAGAAAAAAAATCAAGGCAACAATCATCACCAGCAAAAAAATAAGGTAAAGGTAAAACACAAGAGAAAATGGTAAAAACAAACCAAAAACTTTGCTTCATTTTATGGTTGAATACTTACAAAGAATTTCCTTACAAATAATTTCACATGCTTTTCTTTCTAAGTGTTGAAAAAGAAAAAAAAAAGAAAAAGAAAAAGAAAAACTTTCTCTAAGTTAAAATCAATTCCAAAATCAAGTCAAACGCTTGAAAGTTCTCCATCATCTTTAGCACTCTCATCCTCATGTTCACCCTCCTCCTCCAAGCCTGAGAAAAGTGCAACGGGTTTTTTCAGTTCAACTCACTCGAAGGAGATGAGCTCTAACTTTATATTTTGGTTGATTGCCAGAGAAGTTCCAAATCAAAGCTGCACAATGAGGGTCTTTACCTGCCGAGGGTGGGAAAGAAGCTTATTAAAGAACTCTGCTTCTGTTTTCATTTTCTCCATCTTTTCCGTTAAGGCTTGATTTTCTCACCGGTCAACTGAAAAACACTCCGACAGTTAGAGCATCTCAACTTCAACTTCCTTGCCTGCTTCTTGGCTGCTACAATTTTCTTAGTAGTTTCGTCAGCCCATTCCTCCCTGGCTTCGTCCCTCTCCTCAGCCTTGGACAAATTATTTCCTGACGCCAAGAAGAGCAATGCTTGAAAATGTGAAGTGTCCTAGGTTGTTAATTGATACATGTAGACTATTTGACATAGACTTGAGAGGATTTGCTCATAAAGGAATTCCTTAAAATCACGAGACCATAATACTTCATCAATTGACATAAGGTACATAGTCGTGATAAAGAAATTTGAATACCAATCCCTCCTCAGATTGATTTGGGCAAACTGCTTGTTGAAGCTAGAGCACACCTTTGTTCTCTTCTCTTACATAGGAATCCATGCAGGTGGGGTCTTTTTACTTCTTTTGGGGGGGGGGGGGGGGGGGGAGGGCACTCAAACCAGTAGTTTGAGCTTTTCCCTTCCAATAAAACATTTATTCTTCTTGTGTAGTTGGCTCGGGCTCAGATGTAGATGGGATTACAGAAGCGGGAATGCTTATTTCACCCCTCAAAGACAACTCAATAAAAGT
This sequence comes from Phalaenopsis aphrodite, assembly GCA_003013225.1. NCBI lineage: Eukaryota > Viridiplantae > Streptophyta > Magnoliopsida > Asparagales > Orchidaceae > Phalaenopsis > Phalaenopsis aphrodite. Next base: position 503,244 of record NEWO01000381.1, read on the forward strand.
TGTAGTGGCTAATGAAGGGATAACTGATCTCGCTTCTAGTCTTTCTTCTATGGTTCCATTTAAAGTCACTCTCTTCAATTTGGTTTGATATCCACTAAGTTTCTTGGTGTCGCACATCTAAGGGACTTGCCACTGATTAATAGCATTTATTCAAGATTAAAGAAGCTTTCCTCTTGATAAGAATTAATTTATAAATGACAATGCTTTGGATTACAACGAAATACTAAGATATGGAATAATTAAGGTATGCACCTCCAAAATTTTATATAGCGCGAGCCACCACTATCATCTCTTTGCTCACCACCTTAGCAACTTCAGGGTGGGCAAGCTTCTCTCAAGCAGCTACTAGAGCTTTCTTTTTATCGGATCAAGTGACAAGCCTCGCCTCCCGTTCAGCTTCTTGGGTGTCCAAGTATGCCCAATGTTCTTTTGTTTATCCAATCATATTTCTCCAGTTGTAATACCCGATTAAAAACAACAGGTCGATGTATTGGTAGACTGAAAGCTATCATCATTCAATTTCCACTCCTTCAACCTTCGATGAAGCACCATCTTTTTCTTCTTGACCATGCCTCTCGATAAGATTTTTTGGATGTCTTAAACCTTAGAAGAAGAGCGGAGAAAGAAGCGCAACATCTAGTTTGCAAGCCCAACAATTGGAACTTGTTGAGCGAGGTAAATTTTACATAACCCTTTTGACCAACATCAAACAAGAATATGTAGGTAAAAATCTCAATCGACCATTTAACCTTTGTTTGACAACAGAAGGTAACGTATGATGGCAATGAGGGAGTTTGATAGAATCTTAGTTGTGATGACCCCATAATGATTGAAGATGGTTTGCAGTTCTCAACAGAAAAACACCCTTAAACTGAATCTTAGTAGGTCTTGGTAAAAGATGAGATCTTTTATGATTTGACTCATTGTTCAATCATTCCCACCAATGGCTCGGAGCGTTATGAAAGTATTGAAGACACAAGTCCCTTGGTAGTCGGGCCACCTCCTCTGGTGTCATCACCTTTAGGTCGCAATAAAATACTTGAAGTACTAAATTGGAGTCATCCAAATGAAGCACAAAAAGCAGAAGAACAAAAAGCTAAGAGAGGAAGGATGGGAAAAGAGAAAAGGGCACTAAAACGTAACATTAATCCAGCCCAGCTCTCTTATATATAGTATAATGCGAGAAATGGAATCATCATGCAGGATTAAAAACATAACCCGACATTAATTTCAAAAATGTGCTGACACAAATATCACATGAATATAGGATTCGAGAAGTAAAAACAAATTTTATTACAAAACTGGGCATTGTAAATTACACTAAAAAATTAATACGAGAGGTAATATTTTGCAAGATGATCATCAACTGCCTTAGCTAGAACAAGTCCCTACCCAAGTAGTCTCAATAGAAAATTTTTCCCCCAAACTTAAACTAGTTCATCTAATCCAGCTCAGCTTGAGCCTATTGGATGACAAAATTGTTCTCGACTTCCAATAGCTCCAGACAAAGGGCTGTCATTTACTCTTTCATCTTCTCCTTGCCAACTAACACCTCATGCATCTCTGCCACTCATTGGATCCCAAATGATAGAGTGAAGGAATTCCCAATCTCGTCCATTCATTGGCCTAATGGTTTTGGAGGCATTTGACATCCCTTAACTATTTTCATATGAGCCTTGTGAGGACCATCCGAATGGTTGACTCCGCCATCCTCACTCCCAATTGGCGTTTGAGTTGCCACCACTGGCTCCAATGTCAAATCCTCACCAATGTATGCTGGAGGTGATTCATCTCCCAGGTCGATCAAATTAGCTGCACCATGAATAAATATAAGGTAGAGGAGACAGAAAGAGTTAAAATGAAACAACCAAGATCGAGGCTTCCCATACCAAGGAGTTGATCCAACTCAATCCCTATAAGTGACAGAGCACCCACGGTCACCTACTTCTAGGGAAATGACAAATCACCAAAAACTTAGCATGGTTTGATCACTTGGCTAGTCTCGAGTCATGACAAAACTTCAATTGACAGACCATCAGTCGGGCTGCTCTATCTGCGTTCATCATCGACTCAATTCTTCCTTTGCTAAGGTCTAATAAATGAGTTGGACAACTCAACGTGATCCAATAGCTCATCTGTTTTTCTCTTCTTAGCAATAGCTTTCTTCTTCTTCATCTTCTTCTTCTCACCTTACGATGGTGTCACCCCTTTGGCTTTCTAAAGGTGGCTAGAAGCATTTCTCATCTAGAGGATTCGAGTCACTCTCCATTAATGTGCTTGGAAGTCGACTGTTTCAGATTAAGAGACCCAGAGCAAATATGGAATGTCAAAAGAGTCCCGACACCCCTTATTTATATGAATCAAGGGAGTGGAAATCCATAGAGTTCTATTATTGAAACACTGATGAAGAAATAAATGATATCTACTCTTTGCATTTAATTTTTTTTATTCTTATCAGAATGTCACTTTCAAGACTTAAGAGAATGAGAGAAATAAAATATTTACATAAAAACGTGCAGATGTAGATGCTAAAAAGGTCTGACAACCCAGAAGAGAGGAAACACAACAAAGGAGGGCCCACCGATAGGACCCAAATGCCCACTTTTTCGATTGAATGTAGTCGTTCGAGATGAGGTTGAAGGCCCACTTAGTCTAGAGAGGGACAAAAAAAAATGATTGAATGATCCGAGTCTGAACTATTTGGACAAAAGTAAAACACATAAGCATCCAAGCTAACCATTACAGAAAAGCTGAGTGAGGGCATGGACCTATCTTCTACTAGATTCAACTCAAGGAAAGAATTCAGTAGTTCAATATCACCAACAGTCCCATGGATGCCTCCAAGGCTTCTCATTGAGGACTAAGAATAAAAAAAAATGCAATTTAGCTTTATGATCATCCCAAAAGCTCCCATCGTTGATGAATGGGCTACATACAAGTTTATGGTGGTTCACCCTCAGACTTATAGCCTAATCTTGCTTTGTTGAAAAGAGCTCATCATCTGGGAATTGTGGGTCGATAGCTAGACTAGATCAACCCATTGGCAAAACTTAGCTGATCGAATTAGTCCAATCGACTCAAAACAAATAGAGATCAGCCGATCGGCTACACCGACTCAGCATACCCGACCAAATTGGCCTTACTAAGTCGGAGCCAAACAAGTCAAAGACCAACCAAGCAATAACCACATATCTATAAAATACCTAGATTATCCTCTGCAACCACCATTAAAACAGGGGCATAAATGTAATATCACTATCTTGTACCATCTTCATATAAATAAGAAGATTATTTTGAGCGATAGAGATTTATTAGTGTTCGTTGTTGTTCAATCCTCTTACTAGCTCTCTCTTATTTCTTACATTCTATTTTTTATTGTGATTTAGCATATTAAATAAATTTTTACATATAAAAATAAATAAACTTTTAGGTTGATGTCAAGGGAGTTGAGGTGATTTAGGTATGACTTAATATCGGCTGGAAATAAATTTTATTCATAATTTAAGCAAATAATTCTTCTCATTCGCTTCATCTCAGTCCAATCCAGAATCAGAATAAAATTTCGAGCAATCGGATACCTTTGAGCTAAATTCCCTTGAACTCCAACCAAGCGCTAGCCTGGGCATGGAGCCCGAATGGAATCATGAACTTGTCGGCGGAGCATCATTTTGCTTAATACTTTGGAGCACTCAATCACGTACATGGAATCTCATGCATATCTTCGGAGAGATCGTAAGACGAATTCCGCAATGAAATATCTCGAAAGCCTTCATTGCGACTCATAACTAAATAAATCTCTACGAATCAAATGCTGTTATCGGATGAAGTAGAAGATGTTGGCCTAGCAAGCAACAGTGAGAGAGAGCTCCTTAGAGATGGTGGAGGCCTCGCCTTCCTCTCCTCATTCAAGTAGCATCGAATATGGTCATTGGGTTTCTGAGATCCGCAAAATGCTCCATTTTATGTGCAACTCGACGCTTCAAGCCGCACTTTGGGTTCTTACCTCGGCGCAGTTTTGCAGCCAACGCCGCTCAGCTTATGGTTGTGGAAGAAGAGAGTGCTTTTTTGGAGCTCGATTCTTATGCTTACGCCCGAGCTTTGAATATTTGCATTGCCGGAGGAAAACAGTATAGAGGAAAGGCCATCCATTGTCACGTTCTAAAGAAAGGCGGCTGCTTAGATTTGTTCTGTTGGAATATTCTCCTCAATTTTTACGTTATATTTGATCTTGCTTCCTGTGCCCATAGGCTGTTTGAGGAAATGCCTTGTAGAAATATGGTTTCTTTTGTCAATCTAATGCAGGGCTATGCCAAATGTGGCAATTTCTCCGAGGCCACTGTGCTTCTCCTCAGGCTCTATAGAGAAGGCCATGAGCTTAACCACTTTGTCTTCACAACTGCTCTTAAGCTGTTTCTAATGATGGATTTACCAGAGGTTGGACATTGCCTGCATGCTAGCATCTGCAAGCTTGGCCATGATAACAACTCTTTTGTGGGGGCTTCCCTGATTGAGGTCTACTCATATTGTGGGCTTGTAAATGATGCACAATGGGTATTTGATTCAATAGAGAAGGACATTGTTGTTTGGACTGGGATGGTGTCTTGCCTTTCTGAAAATGAATGTCCATATGAGGCCTTGCTTCTCTTCTCTGAGATGATGAAAGCAGGCTTCAAGCCAAACAACTATACTCTTACTAGTTTGCTCAAAGTATCTGTTTCGTTGTCTTCATTGGAGCTGGGCAAATCCATTCATGGTTGTTCGGTGAAATCAATGTTTGAATCTGATGAGTATGTGGGTGGTGCTTTGCTTGACATGTATGCAAAATGTGGAGATATTGAGGATGCTCGTATGGCTTTCAATATGGTTCCTGATTGTGATGTGATTTTATGGAGCTTTATGATTGCACGATACGCACAGAGTAATAAGACTTCAGAGGCTTTAGATCTTTTCCAGAGAATGGTTAAATCCTCAGTGGCTCCAAATGAATATAGCTTTTCCAGTGTTCTGCAAGCATGTGCTAATATAGGGGACTTGTACTTGGGTGGCCAAATCCATTGCCATGTGATGAAGATTGGCTTTGTGTCGGAGATCTTTGTGGCAAATGCTCTTATGGATGTCTATGCAAAATGCAATGATTTGGAGGGTTTGAACAAGATTTTCTATGGATTTTATGATAAAAATGATGTGAGTTGGAATACAGTTATTGTTGGCTATGTAAAGTTAGATCTTGGAGATGAAGGTCTAAGGCTGTTTATGCGGATGCGGGAATTTGGAATTTCAGCAACTCAAGTGACATACTCCAGTGCTCTACGAGCTTGTGCAAGCAGCGCAGCCTTTGAGCTGGTTGGTCAAATTCATGCTCTGGTTATGAAAACTCCATTCAAAGATGATAATGTTGTCAACAATTCTCTTATTGATTCATATTCTAAATGTGGTAACATTAGATTTGCTTGCAAGGTTTTTGGTCTCATGAAAGAGCATGATGTGATATCCTGGAATGCACTAATATCTGGTTATGCTATTCATGGTCTTAGTACTGATGCTTTATCTCTTTTCAGAAAGATGACTGAAGAGGAGGGGATCAAAGCCAATGCGGTGACTTTTGTTGGCCTGCTCTCTGCATGTAGTAATATGGGTTTGCTGGATGAGGGTCGATCTTTGTTCAGTTCTATGACCGAAGATTATTGTATTCAGCCTAGCATGGAGCATTATACCTGCATGGTTAAGCTTTTTGGACGTTCAGGACAATTTGATGAGGCCATGAAACTTATCAAAGAGATTCCATTGCAACCTTGTGTGATGGTATGGCGTGCATTGTTGGGAGCTTGTTTGATACACAAGAATGTGGATATAGGAAAGGTTTGTGCTGAAAAGGTTCTTGAGATTGAACCTCGAGATGAACTGACTTGTGTGATGCTGTCCAATTTGTATGCTTCTGCAGGAAGTTGGGACAATGTTAGCCTTATTAGAAACTACATGAGGAATAAACAGGTAAAGAAGGAACCGGGGATCAGCTGGATTGAGAAGCAGGGTGAGGTCCATTCATTCACCTCCGGAGATATGACTCACCCAGATATGAGGGTGATTAGTGCAATGCTGGAGTGGTTGAATAGAAAGATCAGGAAAGCAGGATATGTTCCTGATTTTAATGTGGTATTGCATGATGTTGGGGACGAACTTAAGAAAAGGTTGGTATGGCTGCATAGCGAGCGGCTGGCTTTAGCTTTCGGACTTGTAAGCTTGCAGCAAGGAAGTTCAATTCGGATCATTAAGAATCTACGGTTCTGCTCAGATTGTCACACCTCATTTAAATTAATATCGAAGATTGTAGGGCGTGAACTTATTGTCAGAGATATGAATCGATTTCATTGTTTTGAGGGTGGGATATGCTCTTGTGCTGATTACTGGTGATGAAGTAACTTGCTTCCTGTGGGTAGGTCATAGATTATGAAGCAGATCCTCTAACTTATCAAGGCGTTATGATCGTGCAGCAGTTGTTGAGCACCGTCTCGTTTTGCAGGTATTTTTAGACATGTTAGGATGCCCTTTATACATCAGTATTAGCAGTGTCAATGATCTTAGCTAATCAAGAGGTTCAATAATAGAGAAAGATATTTATAATTAATGAAAATTCATCCTAAAGGAGGCGGTTCATTTCAAATTGTTGAATCTGTTGGTGTTCTTTAGAGAATTATTTCATAAGGAGCAATAGCTTCCGACATTACTCATATTTCAACATCAAGCATATGAGAACGAAGTTATACATGCAACTTATGAGAATAATAAAGGAAAAGACTTGCAGCAAATATTACATTTGTAAGAATTATGGAAGTATAGCTACAAAATGTGCAAAACAACTTTTTAAGTATTCAAAGAAGTCGACATGTAATTAAAATATCGGAATTGTCTGCAAAATGGACAATCAAATTCTACACAAACAACAATTAATAAACAATTTGTTGGTTTGTCAGTCATGTATCAAATAGGAGATTACTCCTTGGATGGTGCAACAATGATAATTAAAGCCTTATCTAATTTAGGTTTTCAAGGTATGGATACACTTCTCTCTTTATCGTAATTTATAATTGATATTTCATGCCTTCTTCAAAATATCTGATCATAGATCATCATCTATTTTGGTTACTATAGTTTATTACCTATCAAAGCTATTGGAGATATTAATTATTTAGTGAAAGATGTTATCATATTTTTTTATATTCTTAACTATTTTCATCACAGTAGAAAAATTAATTGACACTAATTTTAATGGTCAATTTTATGTGATGGTTGTACCACGCAGGATGAGGACATGAAAAAAAACACTAATGAAGAGACCTAAAGTTAAGCAATTATTTTCTTGCATTTATCTTTGTCCACGTTGATTTCATTATTTTATGCATTGCTAAATCAAAGTAATGATCTATGGCACACAAGAACTGGTCCAAACTCTTTTATTTAATCTCACTTAATAAACTCTATTTTACTTGAAAAGAAAGATCAATTTATTTCTCCAATTTTACATGATTGCTCAACATGCAAATTAGGAAAATGTAAGTCTTCTTTTCCATCTCATGGTAGTCATGCTGAAAATTATTTTGATCCATGGTGATATATGTGGTATCCCTTCTATTATATCACATGTAAATTACAAATATCTTATAGTTTTCATTGATGATTATAATAAGCGAACTTGGATTCAGTTTCATCATTGTAAGTTGAACAATTTTCTACCTTTCAAAAATTTGGCACTTATGTCGAGACTCAATTTTTATCCTGCATCAAAATATTGAGATATGATTATGTGGCTAATATATGTTGCTTGAATTTATTGATTTTTATCAAAACAATGATCAAAAGGATTCTTATTATGATTTTATTATATAAAATGATCTTAATTTATTAGAACTAAATGAAAATATGACACTAAATAGGACGCAATGGAGAAAAATAATTCATGTAGCCGACCACACGTACTGGGACTAAGGCTTTGTTGTTGTTGTTATTATTATCAAAACAATGAAATTATTTTTTCTGAATCATGTTTGTAGACAACCCAATAAAATGGTGTGTGGAACAAATAAAGCACCTCCGCATTGATCTTGTAAAAATCTTTCTGCTTGATGCTTCAGTTCCATCTATATTTTTTATTAAAGCATCAAACACAATGGTGTATTTAATTAGTTGATTATCCACTTGTAACTTAAAACTTGATTATGCTTATTATCATTTCTTTCATAAACATTTGAATTGCAATGATTTATAATCATTTGGTTGTCTGTTTTATTCATCTACTAGCATATGAATGTCATTAATTTTAGCTCAATATGCTAAAATGCTCATTTATGGATTACTGCATATTTAATAAAGGCTATATGTTATGATCCAAGCGCCAAAATATTCTAATCTCTCGTTATGCTGTATTTCTGAAGCATTAATTTTTTTTATTTTTTATCTACTTATCTGAAGCTTCTGCTGGAAAATTATTTTCTCACATTTTAATCAAATCTTTGCTCTTAAAATATTTAATCTTTGATTTGTGTATGAAAGAAAGCATTCAATTCTACTAGGCTCTTGAGTCAAATTCTCCATGTGAGCTTGTGCCAATTGGTCATTGTTCATTGTTCACTAAATGTTAAAGCAATGATATGCAAATGGTCATTTAGTCAAATTTCACTTTGATTATTCTTTGAATCGCTCCGAAATACTATTTTTTTTCCTTGGTAACAAGCCTAAATGTGAAATTAATTATGAACATTTGTTACTATGGAAAAAATGATTACAGTATAAATGAATATCTTAATTTTTGTTCACATGAGTGGCTGTTTCACCAGATTGAGGTGAAAATTATCTTTCTTTATGATAATCTCACAAAAGAAATCTGCATAAAACATTTTGCTGGGGTATCTATCTCTTTGCCTATGTAAGTTTATGATTTGATAAATTTGGGTCAACTCTATCGCACAAAATAAATATACTTTATAATTAGTTTTCCTATAAGACATTAAGTGTAAATTGTCATTGTTCTAGTTTATATTGAGAATATTATTGGGATAAATTTGACTGCAATTAGTTATTTTCAACATCCTTAGATCACATTTCATGTAAAGAACCTTGGGGTCGTCAATTCTTAAGTTTAGAAGTACACATAAATTTCTTTACTATATTCTAAACCAACATAAGTATTTATATGATATAATTACTTTGACAGGTTTTCGAAATACTTCTACATGCACTATGTTTGAAGTAAATGCAAAGTGAAGAATGAGATCTTCTCCATGATCCCTGCACATGCAGCCATTTGGTAGTTAGTCTAACTATTTGATCATCTTGGATATTTCCTTCGCAATTTAGCAAACAAGTCAATTTATCTAAAATCCTCATCACTTACTCTTGGTTGTTTGTCGAATTATTCGATATCTTATTGGGCACCATGCTGTGGTTTGTTTTTTCCACATAGTTAATTGTCTTGTATGTCTAAGGCTTCGTTCGAGAAGTCATTAACACTCCATTCGGTTGCTGTGAACGCCGACACAGATTCTTATTTGTTTGGTGAGGCAGTGTTTTCCGACGTCTCTCGAAATTATTTTTCTAGAACCACAATTTTTTACCATCCATTCCGCTGCAGGACTTTTAATGGAGCTTTTCCTCCTTCAAATGAAGCCTGAATCATTTACATAATCTAAACATCGTTCAATGTCTGTAGTATGTTCAGAAATTATCTGCCTACATGGATTTCTATTCAAATTTGATTTTTCTCAATAAAGTCTGACTCCTCTACATGGTGATAATATATGTGTCAGCAAAATTATTGCCAATCCGATAGATTATGAGATGACCAAACATTTTGAAGCTGATTGTCGATCAATTTAACAACGTTGTACTTTACAATTGCTCTTCCACAGAAGACGTTTGCTAATGAATGCAAACTCACCAATCCATGTAAACAAATTTATTGCTGTTAATTATATAGCTAAATTTCTATTCTTTATTGTGTATTCTTTGTATTATATAATTTATCTATGATTATATAATCATGGGTCAAAGTATGATAACAGCTCATATAGTATTTGGGTGAATATATAATGATTTGATAAATGGATTTAATGAGTCGTGTATGTTTGTATCATATTTACTAATTTTTTATGAATTTTTATAGTTGATTTATGAATTTTTATGGTTGAATTTGTCCGGCTTATTCTTTGTTTTTTCACATTTTTTTATTTTGGCAAAATTTTGATAAATTAAAATATATCTAATTGTATTTGATTAATTTATCTAAATGTATTTTACGTCCGATTCACAAGATATCTTCATCAAATTATAGAATATTCTAAATTTTATTTTAAGTATATTTTTACATAATTTTTTTAGCATAGATTTGAAAATAAAATACTTCTTTTTAAATTTATCTTTCTTAAGCAATTAA
>NEWO01000381.1:514712-539716 GCA_003013225.1 Phalaenopsis aphrodite
TAGTTGGCAAAATTATGCGGTTCATAATAAACTACTATTATCCAATTTCGACTTTCATATTTATTGTTTTTCGTTTTAGCTTCTCTTAAGTTGGATATTCTGCTTGGTTAAATGTCAATTAAATTTAGATCTACAAAAATTTCAATTAAATTTAGATTTACAAAAATTTATAAATTTTTATCATTTAACTTTTGATATGTTGTAGAATAAACAGTTAATGACATAAAAAAAATTTATTTTATTTATTATTATGTGTTGTATAGCATTTTGTATAATTTTAGCTACCATGTTGAACCCAATAAAATTTATCATAGAACAACCAAATTTTTGAAATATTATTCTGAATATTTCATAGAAACAACTTTATGAATTGAGATAACATTTGGTGCATATTATTTTATATGATAAATTTTATTGTTAGTTGTAAAAATTAAGCCTTATAGTTTCTATAATGCATTTGATCATATTCATATATGTTAATGCGGATGATATTTTTATGCTACAATATTAAAAATATGGGAGAACTAGAGCTACTCGAGGATGTGAAAAAATACCAACACCTCTGGAGATTGGCCGAGAGGTTGATTAGAGCTGCGCAACTCAAGGAGTTTGTAGCACCAGGAGCGATGACCCAGAAGCAAGGGAAGGCTCCAGTTGAAGAAATTTCAGATGAACCAACTCGGGTGAATGCCATTATAATTGCTGGGAAAGTACCGATCATCTTTGGAGGCGGTGGAGATTCATCTTGACAAGCCAAATAGAAGAGGATTTGATAAGGAGAATTGTGTGCACCTACTTTTGCTCTGAAGTGCAATACTCACCTGCCGATCACATTCACTGACGCAAATCAGTCCCCCCACCCACCAAAGGGAAACCCTATAACGATGCTACCGTCGTTACTGCTCTTATAAGCAACTACCAAATCGGTAATCGACACTAGTAGCTTCGTGAACATTCTATTCAAGTTAACATTCGTTAGGATGTGACTAAAGGACGACCTACTGACTACACTGGCCTAACCACTCTATGGCTTTTTAAGAGAGAGGAAGGAATTCTTTGGAATAGCAGGATTGGAGGTCACTTGAGTAGAAGGTGAGAAGCGCTTCACTTATATGAAGGATTTTCTAGTGGTTGACTGATGCCCAAAATTGATGTGAGGCAGGTCAGTCAATCACACAAGTATACATGTTCATCAAGTAATATACGGAAATGAGTTTGTGTATCGATACCAAGAGGAAAGTGTCAAAATATTAATAACAAGTAATTTTTATAGTTTGATAAATTGCTAAGCTTAATTTAAAAGAGTAGTTGCAGGTGAAAGAAGAAAGCCAACAAAGTTGTTATAATATTTTTCAGATATAAAAGATTATTTGGACTCCTATGACACCGATCAAGTGGTTTCTTAAATTTTCTATGAAACCCACATTATTGTTGACAACCAAGGATAAAAGTTTCCCCTTAGCCTAAGCCTAGGTCATAAGAAGTGTGGAAACTATTATAGAGTTAAGAAACACTTATCACTAAATCATTTCTAGTAACTGTTCTGATCCACTATCTAAGTTGCAAAGCCCTAATGATAATATGTCTATTTCACTAGATATTTGTGGTTAACTTATTCATTCTTCTAGGAAACGATAAGAAGTTCTATATCACATGGATTTTAACATTCTATCATATCTGAATCAAAGTAAATTGAGTTCAACAAGCTAACACATCAACATATAAAAATCATGCATTGAAAAAAAAAAAGAGAATAAAAATTCACATAATGAAACAATGGGAAAACTACATTCCTTATATCACAGAAGCATGAAATGATGTCATACACAATGCATGAAAAAAGAAAAGGTGAACACTTTTATTGTCTGCATAATAATAAAGATTGTAGTGCAAGATCTCTAGAACACTCACCCAGAGCCAATCAGTTCATAGTAATACACCACACTCCTCTATGTTAAATATAAACTCTCACAAATCTCCTCTCATACAGGAGTACTCACCTTACCTCTCAGAATCTCAAGAACTCACGAGAAACAACACTAGGAATCCTCTCCAGAGGAAGAAATAGAAATATACAAGGGTTTGAACTATATCCCTAAAATTTATCATAGAGAGCCTCTAAAAAAAAAAAAAAGATCCCTAGATTGTGCTCTAACTTCTATCTTATAGCTTTGGACGAAATCAACATGAAAATTGTTACTAAATTGAGTTTTGGTTGTTCGGTAGCATGGGTGCACCTGTATGTATGGCAGTGTGGGTGCGCCAATTCCAACACAAGTGCCCCACTAGGTCGGCACGGGTGCATTAATGGGGCATTGCGGGTGATCCCATCCTTGGTAAAGTGGAGTAGGTGCACCAATGTGTGAGCTTGGGTGTGCTCGAGAAGCAGTGTAGCTGCCTCGGTGAGTGGCACGAGTATTCTAGGATCTTTATCTTGCAAATTAGCCATATGTAGGTCCGGTGTGGGTGTGCTTGAGTGGCAACACAGGTGCTCTTGAGTGGCAACACAGGTGTGGTATGGTGTGGAAGGTTGGCGTGGGTGCACTCCATGTCAGGCACTGGTGCGCCCAAATACAACTTTTCATCTGTCACCCCTTTTGGCTGCCAATTTGCCTCCTTTTGTATTCCAAGTGGTGTAAACTTTTTGACCTACACAACAAAATGAAAATTCCTTTCTCAAGCCAAATATTATTATAAATAAATGAGACAATATGGTATTTAATGTAGTAAAATCACATAAATTTATCTCTTATCAACTCTCCCAACTTACTTATTACTCACTCTTAAGTAATCTCATATGTCAACGAGAACTAAAGTGATGTTTGGTGTTCTCATGTGGCTTCCTGGTTTTTTAACTAGGTTATATAAATATAATATAGGATATGCAGATCAAATTTCACTGTAGAAATTCAATTAATTTCTATTTACCTAGTCATTTCTTTAATTTTTTTCTTCATCAACCTAAGCAAATCTTCAAACACTTAATCTGACATAATTGAAATATTTTTATTTCCCAAAGATGTTTTAAAATCGATTAATGTTCAACTATCCAATCATACATCCTTCAACATTTTTCCTGCATATAATATTTTTAGAATTTCATTAAGAATTTTTTTAAGTTTTATTACTCATGAGATGGCTAAGACATGAATTTTTTTATTTTTATGCTCACCTCAAGCTTCTTCTTAGGGTGGTTGACCATTTCTTTTTAAATCAGACCTTTCAAAGTTTTTTTTAATTTTTTAATTTCATTTTATTTCTAAATTTCATTAAGAATTACTATCTCTGGTGGAACACATTTTTTCTAAGAATTTTGAATATCAAATCTCTCCAAATTGATAATTCTCAAATTGTTCTTTATCCGAACTCCAAAATAGTACAGCTCATTCAAAAGTGAAGACTCCATTAAATTGGTCATGTTGAAATTTAGAGAGCTTAAACTACCTTTGGTTAAAAACTATTATTTTAATTACATATTTTTTAATTATTTTGAGATTTATAATGATTTAGGTGGAAGTTGTTGAAATGTAAGCCTCAGTTATTAGGATTTTAGCTTTAATCCCATACTTTAATGAGTATTCACAATTCAATTGAAGTCATTATAGAATCCCGTTGAATTATCAAGCTTCATAAAATGAATCCTCACTTTAACGCATAATCATCAACTCAATTATGAGAATTACTTCAAGGTAAGTATTCATGCATGAGTCCCTCCTGCTTATTTTCTATCCTATGTATGCCACAAGAAAGTTACATGAAATGATAAGAGCATAGAATGTAATAACAAGAAATTGACACCACACAACTCAACATAATAGTATGGAAATCAACACATGTAAACTAATAATTTGGGTTATAATTTGACTAAATCTCATAAGAATCTTGCATAAGCATCAAAACAAAAACACTTTAAAATAAATTCAAATAAAATTCAAAGCAAATTTCAACAGAATTGTAAATGGAAAGTAACTTTGAAACACAAGATAACACTTGGGTTGCCTCCTAAGATAATGCTTGGTTTAACCACCTCTAAGATCAAAATTCAATTTAGAAACCTCTAATCACTCACCCAAACTTTTGGTTGACCTGTGGTTTAACTACATTCTTAAAGTTTAGAATTTCATGCAATTTTTTTCTCATATTTTGATACCAGTCTTTTTTACAGTATGTAGGGATGTTATTCATATTATCCTTCTTAGGGGTGTTTTATAGATCTAACATACTCCACATTAAATCTCCTTTTTTCGCGATCAATACTTTCTCTACTAGTTGAAAGGAATTTATCCCTAAAAGGTAAATAAGGGATTTCTAAGTCTTGGGATGGATTCTCCCTAGGTTCTTTAGAATCAGGTTCTAACCTTGTTGGGTTACTCTCTTAAATAAGGCTATCTTCCAACTTCTTTTCTGGGGGACCTATTGTTCTATAGGCTCAAGTTTCTTCCTAACAAGTTTAGAAGTTATGTCAAAAATAGAAGTAGATTCTTCCTTATTCATTGTCCAACATAACTCTTCCAACACAGCTTACTCTCCGGGAGTCATCTCTTCTGATTCAAAATCATGGCTATCAACTACACCTGACATCTCTTAAGGTTCATTGCTTAATAGGCTATGCTTCTTAATGTTTTTGTTTGGCTCTGTAATTAATTCTCCATTAATACTACTAATTTTTTCAAATATATGTTTTCTTCGAGGTATTCACTCTCCTCATTATTCTAATATTCTATAAGATTAGCTTGGGAGCTACACCATTGCTTGATTTCTATACTAAGGTTATTATTACAATAATTTAAGTTTATTTAGATTGTTCAACTGAGGTTATATTTATCAAAGTAGGGGAGATCAAATATTGTTCCCATGTTATGATGTTCATGATTGATGTGAATGATATTCATCAATGGGTTGGCATACCCTTGAAAGGGTCTAAAATGGTTTTCCTAATGGTTTGTCATTCCTAAGCGTTGAAACATTTATTTTATTTTATTTTGATAATGATATATTTTTTTTCAAAATTTTCAAAATTAACCCGTTGGTTATTTTAAGGGGGAAAAAAATAAAAAAAATAAAAGTTTCAAACTTAGACTTTAAATATTTCAACTAAAATTCTCCTAGGGTTAGAAAATTTTGAAGACTTTTGCCAGAAAAAAAACTTAATGCCTTAAATTCTTTAGACAAGTCGTTCAATCATGAACATTTATATGTCGATCAAGTAATATATAGAAATGAATTGACATATCGATCTAACAAGAAAAGTGTCAAAATTTTCGAAACATGAGAAGTTTTAGTTTGCTAAACCCCTAAGCCTAATTTGTAAAAGCAATTGCAGGTAGAAAGTTTAAAGTCCAAAAAAAAAAAGAAAAAAAGAAAAAAAGAAGAAAGGCAATTAAGTTTTGGTGAGGTTTTTATATATGAAAGGTTCACTCCTATGACACTGGTCAAGTGGTTTTTCGATGTTTTCCTATGGACTCATGCTATTGTTGACAACTAGGGATAAAGGATTTTTCTTAATTTATGCCTATGTCAAGGGTGGAAACCATTATAAAGTTAAGGGTGACTTAAGAATGCAATATTTGTAAGACTTTTGATCTCCTATCTTGATTATAAAACCTACATATTTCACTAGTTTTTGTATTTTAGTTATTTTCTCATTTAGGCGATGGATAAAAGTCCCAGATCACATGGATTTTAATGTTATGTTTTGTTTGAATCAAAATATATTAAATCCAGAAAGTCTACACATCAACATATGAAATTCATCTACAAAAAAAAACATTGAGGGAACAAACAATCATGAAATTAAATAACAATAAAATCACATACGTTACATCACAAAAACATGAACCAAATTCAGTTAGAATGCATGAGAAAATTAAAAGGGAAAATTTTTTATCGCAGTCATAATTAAAATATTGAAGTGCAAGAGGTCTAGAACACTCACTCAGAGCCAATCAGTCCTTAGTAATACACAACACTCCTCTCTATTCAATAGATTCTCCCAGAGGCCTCCTCCCATAAAAGGGTTCTCACCATACCTCCAAACTCTCAATAACTCACAAGAAACCAACTCAAGTAGTCCTCTCTCTAAAGGAAGGGGAAGGAAACTACTAGGGTTTGAACTAGAGCCTAAAAGTTATTGTAAAGAGCCTTTAAAGTCATTAGAAATATTCTTAAGTTTTTCTCTTCTTTCTTATTGCTTTGTCTAAAATCAATATGAAAAATCTTTTCAAATCGAGTCTTGGATATCCAGTGACGCGGGTGCGCCTAAAAGGAATTGTGGATACACTAGTTCTGGTGTAGGTGTACCACTGGGCATTGGTGTACCAGCCCCCCGGCTTGGGTTCACCAATGGGGCAGTGCGGTTGCACTATTTCTGGTAGAGTGGCACGGGTGTCCCAGTGTGTTAATGTGGGTGCAGTTGAGCCTATTGGATGTCATGCATATTTTGTACTCTATTTTGCAAATTGAACATATGCAGGTCCAGTGTTGGTGCAATTAGTGTGGAAGGTCAGCATGAGTACACTCCATATCTGCAACAGGTATGCCCAACTACACTTTTTCATCCATCTCCCCTCTTAGCTTCCAATTTACCTCTTTTCCTTTTATAAGTGGCATAAACCCTATAACCAACACAACACACTAGAGAAACTTTCTCAAGCAAAAAATCATAATAAATAGAGATAAAATTGTATTTATTATAATGAAATCATTTAAATTTACCTCATATCATTGACTTATCGCCAAGTTACAATGCCATCTTTGGCCAATCTTTACTCAAGTAACATAAAAAAACATGGTATAAACATACCACACAAAGTTTTAAGGTTATGGTGAGATCATCACTGTTAGAGGGAACCTAGAGCAGTTCTAGACTTGCTAACTTCAAACTAACAAAATCATGGAGTAGGAGTCAATTGATTTCTAGAGCCAGCATGAAGGGGCTCTTGAAATTAGTGACTTAAATTTTCTACAACCAACAGAGAATCAGGTAAAGTTTGTCTAATAAGTGAAAATTTTGATATAGGTTCAAAAGGCTTAGTGATCAAAATCCTTCAAGAGTATTAAGAAATTTTTTCCATGTCAGCCCCCAAGATGTCAGGGATACCGATAGATTGAACATCATTCTTACCGCTTAAATGATGAAGAAAAAAATAAGTCTTTGATTATGACCTTGACTGGAACAATTTGGGAAGAAGTTTAGAAACTCCAAGAATCTAGATACTTTTACAATGTACAATACCTAACATGGGTCTCAAAAATGATGATGGCATAGGTGGCAAATGATAAGTAGAGGATGCACATAGATTTCACAAATGCGAACATTGTCTAATCGAAGGATAGCTAACCACAATCGAGGATTCACATGTTGATGGACTCAGTAGTTGGCCAATCCATGATGAGCTTCTTAGATATTTTTTTGGGCTACCACTAAATCAAAATGCACCAGATCGATGCAGAGAAATAATTTAATGTTCTTTAAGTTTAGAAATGCTAGAGCAACTTACTGGCATTTTATGGTCATAACTTTTTTAAAGTAGAAGTGAAAAACGTTGAAGTGTATGTGGATGATGTGTTAGTTAAAAGTAAATCAGTCGAACAACATAAAACTGACTTAAAAGAAATATTTGAAATTTTGAAAAAATATAACATGAGACTAAATCCACGTAAAGGCACTTTTAAAGCATCTACATAAAAAATTATCAGTTATCTCTTAACCCTGAAAGAATAAAGGCCAATCTAGAGAAAGCACAAGCATTGTTGGAGACACATTCACCCCAAAACAAAAAAAGAAGTACAAAAGCTAATGTTCAGATCACAAGTTTAAGTCAAGTCATCTTTGATTCAAGAGACAAATGCACAATGTTCTTAAAAAAGCTAATAAAATAATATAATTTTTAGTGATCAAATGAGTGTGAGAAAGCATTTAGGACTATGAAAGGCTTCTTAACATCATCACAACTTCTCCAAATTACAAATTCAAACAAAGAACTCTATACCTAGAATTTGGACCTGAAGACAACAGCTCAATTTTAGTATAGGAGGAGATAGGAAAGAAATTCTTGAACTACTACAATGCCGGGTCATTAGAGGTACCAAAATTAGGTATGCCATCATGAAAAAAGAAACTTTTGTGCTTATTGTTTGAACTCACGAGCTTTGACCATATTTTCAAACTCATCTAATTTAGAACATCACCAATCATCCAATTAAATTCAATCTTACTCAACTGAAGCATTTTGATTGGCTTCTTAAGTGGGACAGTGGAGCTCAATGAGTTTAATATCTCCTACGTATCCCGAATGGAGATCAAGACGTAAGTGATAGTAGATTTCTTGACAGAGTACTTTGAGTCTTGTAAGCCAAATGAAGGAACTATTGTCAATAACTAGACATGAATCTTACAGATTGATGGAGCTTCAAGCTACATAGAGGCAGGACTTTGTCTCACTCTGAATAGTTCGAATAGTGAGCACCTCTACCATTCAGTCATAGTGGATTTTGAATTCACAAATAATAAAGTAAATTATGAAGCTCTAATTTCTAGATTATGCTTTGCCTATGAGATGAGCATCATATACCTCTTTATGAAGTTAGATTCATAACTTGTAGTGAATAGAGTGAATGGGGAATTCAAATCCATAGATGTGATGATGGTTAAATACTTGATAAAGGTAAAAATGGAGACCTAAAGATTTGCATACTTCAAAATCAAGCATATTCCTTGGGAGAATAATTATGTAGCTGACCTCTATTGAAGTGCATCAGCCTGGGGGTGGGACCCTTCAAAGGTTGTTCTAGTCGACTATTGAAGAACCATAAATGATGAATGTGGAGGCAAAATTATTGATGAGTTTGTTGGTTCCATAAAAAATAACCTCAAAATTGAGAAGATTGTAAAAGAGGTTATCGACTCAACAAGATTAAAATTCATAGCGGCTCAATACTTTCTGATCGATGAAATTTTTTTTGAAAGAGCCACTTCCCTTGGTTTGAGGTGTATTAGGGTAAACAAGACAGAGGGCATCCTTCCAGGATACACTTTAGAGAGTTCGGTAGTCACGTATTAGAAGTATGCGCCACTTCAACATCTGTCAACACACAATCTACTATCAAATGCTAATTCTCAGCCATTCTCCAACTTGGGGCTCAACATCCTCAGGCCATTTATACCATCAAAGGGAAATTGCAGGTTTTTCCTTCTTATTGTGGATGACTTTTTGAAGTGGATCAAAGTAAAGTTGCTTGCTTGAAATACAATGGAAGTCATCCAAAACTTCATCTAAATAAATCTTTTTTGTCATCATCAATGATAATTGGATGTTTTTTCCTTAGGAATAAGGGACTTCTGCTAAAGTTAGTGGATTGGCTTGAAATTTGCATCTATGTGTAACCCTTGTATGAACAGATAATTAGAAGATACCTACATAACCATTCTAAATTTAAGGCTGTAAAGGGAACTGAAACGATGTTTTTCAATCAATTGATCATTTGGCCAATGTAAACCACACCCATTGACATTGATTGGGCAAACTCCATTCATGCTATCACACAGAATCAAAGCAATAATGTTGGTCAAATATAATCACCATTGACAGAGAATTCAAAGATGAAAATGTGGTCCATTGGAAAGAGACAATTATGAAGGGATAATACTAGTGCTTGATCTAACAAAAAAAAAAAAAGCCAACGTTGGTAAGAGGAAGTAAAAAGGAGCATGACTTGCCACTACATAAGACATGTTTGAGGAAAAAACTCACTCTCAAGAACCTTGTACTAGTGAAAATTGACCTAGCCACTCGTTGAAAGTCAATCAAAAAACTAGATCAAACTTAAATTGTTCATTCATCATCAACCAAAAAGTTAACCCCGAAATCATAGAGCATACAAAATAAATACCTACACAAGGAAATGAATGTTTTTAGTTCTTTTTATAAAATAGAGTCGTCAACTTGTGTATTTATATATCATTGTATCATTCACTTTTTCAAATAAATCTCCCTCCACGATCATAGAAATGGCTTCAAGAGGAGAGGAATAAAATAAATGATATAGGACAAAAATAGATAAAAAAATTTAAAAAGAAACATGGAAGGCTTATATATGTCCAAATAGATTTAGCTTAAAATGCCTCAAAACATTTTATCTATGAGGAAAATTCCTACATAATCCACCCATAAACAAAGAACTAAAAAGAATTTTTTTTATTTTAGGGTCAAAAGCACTATCAAGGAGACGTATGCCTTTGGTTAATCTTATTTTGAGGAATACCTAATATTACTCTAGATAAAGGTGTCTTGCTTACATTATTATAATAACTGATAGATAGATCATCAAAAGGATGGTTATGTCAATTAGAAACTTCTTGATGCATTACAAAATCTCACTTTCATAGGGCAGAGAGTAAGCCTCTCACATGCCAATAGGGTAGCAGCTCATCGACACTCAAAACTTATGAAATAACAATGTCGAATTGAAAGAAACATCCCAACACCTCATCACTTAATCGAGTCAAAAGGGTAGATGGTGAATCATCATATCCCAAATGGACGATAGCCTATTAGCAACATGAACCATCAAGACAACATCAACAAAGTCATCAATGGATGATATGGCACAAAAGAGGCTCAATAAAGGAGAGGTGGAGAGATTATACTTGAGTAAATGTAGCCAAGCCTGGATACCATGGATCTATCATCCCAAGTTATGGAGACCCTAAGTCAACCTAATCGAGAAGGTAGTTAACTGAACTCAACCAAGGACCCCTTGTCAGCAGTCTATGAATTACATCGTCCAAGGGAATCCTGGTAGCTATAAGGTTAAAAGAAGGAAACTCTAAGTCTTATGACCCTCTAAAGGTAGAGCTCATAGAGGTGGGAGTTATACTTACCAAATAAATGGTGAAAGAAACACTAAAAATAAGAGAGAATATAAGTCTACCTATAAAGCTTAAAACACTCCCATAAAGGACTTATACCGTACTGAGTTGGGGAAGTCTCTAACACCCTAAGTGTACTAGAAAACCACCTAAGTGCAAAATTTATGCTTGACTAGTTAGGTTGAAGAAGCACGAGGGCTTCTCCTTGGCAAATGTAATATGATCTAAATATCTAATGTCCTAAGTGTGGAGACCCTATTAAATAAGACTTGGGTGGTAACGCTACATTCAACCCATTTTAAAACTGGCCTGAAAATAATGCAGAAAGGTAAAATGTAGGTTTTAAATAGTTGAAATATTTTAATCCTAAATTTTGATTTATCTTAATGTTTATTAGGATTTAAAAAGAATTATTTTAGATTGTTAAAGAGCCTAATATATATATATCACATGGTTTCCAGACAAACTACAATTAAAGAAAGAGGAAAAAGCAAGCACATTACGCAAGCTAAGTAAAATATAAAGGACTCAGGCCTGTACCGTTGGGTTCAACAACATATTCTAGAAAGCAAAAAGGAATCTAGGCTTTGTATATACATGCTTAGTCCTAATCCTATATATCAAAGAAATCAACAATTATGGTACGAGACATGAGGTAACCGTTCCTAGTACCCGTCACATGGTTCCTGCGCCATGTGTTTCACAACCTGTGTCTGTAAATTATTTATAGTATAGAATCCCTTAAGGACTCTAAAAAGCACACAACAATTCTAAAAAGGACTCAACCTACAACAAAAATGCTAGCATAGGCTATTTACATGAAACTTTGTGAACCATGCCCGACCGGAAGATAGCTTAACCACACATGTAGAAAAGGCATTAATACAAATCATTATAGCTCCTTTGTCTTGGACACGACTCCATGCAATAGAACTGCCACTAATATACTAGCGCGCACGTTTTAGACCAATTAAACACACAAAGGTGATATGTCTAAAAGCATGCTTAATTTTTTTATCTTTTGCACCTGCTTATGGATGAAATTGCACTTTAAAGAAAGGTACTTTTGTATTTTCCTTGTAGGTACAATATGTAGTAGATGTGAAATGAAATGAAAAAAAGCAGAGTAAAGCAAAAATGAAATGGAGCAAAATAACCCTAAGTGGACTGGCGCCAATGTGCTAAGGCCCTACACCCAAGGGCAAAGCGCTAGCCTCTAGAAGGCAAGGCCCTATGCCTTAGGGCTTTGACACCATCCACTTGGTGCTGAGGTGCCAGTTTTAGCCGAACCAGATATAGAGCTTGACGCTTACGTGCCAACTCTACATGGCCTTGGAGCCAGCAATAGTTACAAATTTTAACAGTTCATTTAATAGTAATGCTATGAATATAACAAACTTTTGGTGATGTTTAGAGAAATTCTAGCTAGCCTAAGGTGGGAAGAAGACTTCTATACCCTTAGGGAATTCCTTTAGGAAGTATAGAGTTTAATTTTAGTTTAGATTGTTTTTTATTTTAGAGTTTAATGAGGATTTGGAAGGATATTATAGACTGATTATTCAACAAGGCACCAAAGAGTTATGAGATCTTCTTGGGAGAGTTTTTCAGTGTTTTGGAAGGGAAAAAGCTAAGTATTGTGGACCCTTTGTGTTATAACTTTTCTTATACACAATTCTAAGGGATTGCTATGTTTTAAAAAAGTGTCGTGGCAATTTCTCCATGTTTTGGGAGTAGTTCTTTTTTACCTTTCCCCTTATGATGAATAAGTAGGTAGTGTAGAATGGTGAAATATTTTTAAAATTGGGTTTTTCTCTTTACAGTGATGATTTTCCCTCTATGCTTCGTTTACTTATCATTTTGGCCAAGTGCATTTCTTAAACTTTTTTGTGAACTCAAAAGACTCAGGAGAGCTATGACATGAACAACTAGGAAGAATCACATTTAACTATTGGTATGAAGCAATGGGAGATGCAAATAGATTGAGAAATACTCTTTAATGGGTTCAAATTGGGGTTTAAGGAATTAAAACCAATTTTTTATGCTCTTGTGAGACGGTTTGCTCATGTTTATCACTAACAACATTTTCATTATATTGCATTCACTATCTACAGACCTCTCATAGCATTATAAAGGGAAGGGTAACCTTATCACTTTATTTCCTCAAATTTTTAATATAATTAGTAGAATTTTTAATTAAAGTAATGCATTAATATAAGTTTAAAACTATCAAGACTTCCAAGTAGAGAACTAGTTTAGTAGGCTAGAACTTTTCTTAAGATTGTAACACCTCTTTCTCTATAGGATCTACAATCCGGACTAAAAAATCTTACATTACTTGAAACGATCATGTATACTTGCATGAAATGGAGGAGTGTGATCTCGATGCTCTTTATATAAGTTAATGTGATGTATGCAATTATATTCTTAATTTTTCCTTAATTATAATTCTTTCTTTGCAATGACACCAAAACTTGATTATCAGCAACAACTAAGCACAAACTTGACTTTGAAGCAAATAAGAATAAAATTATTATATTTCAATATGAGATACTATGTAAGTATACATATCGTTATCAAGTAATATAGTACTTTTTGATTTTGCCCTGAATATTGAACCTGCAAAGAAAACTACAATATGCAACTAAAAAATAGGAGAAATTAAATAACAAATTTTACTTAACCAAATATTCTTACTTAAACTCTAGATACTATAATAGAAATAAAATTTTGATTCTTTTTATAATTTTTGATAATTGAAAATAAAGTAATGCTAACTAACTTAACTATATTTTTGTAAGATAAAGGTAATCTAAATAAAGTATCTATTTTTTATCATGAATAAGTAACAAGTATAGGAATTCTGGTGTGGAAGTATTCAAATTGTGTTGTGCCAAATAGAAGCAATAATATTCTTTACTCGTACTAGAGATGTTATAAAGAAAACTAGCTAATTTACAGTTTGAATAGTTTTGAAGACAGGTTAGGTAAGGAAGATTTTAGCTCTCACTCTAGAGTTCCCTCTTCTCTCTGCACTTGGGGCTAGCATCTCGTATCAAAACCTAAAATAATAAATCAAATTGTGGGCTTTAGCAGTCACTCTAAAGTCCTCTAATTCTACACCCTTCAAAGTTTAATCCCCTATTTATTTGAACTCAGTCATATGAATTACATTCTCATCCATACAATCTCATGTGATTCTTACCATTTGTTGACTGAGACAATACCATCTCGGATCTTACTTGTTCTCACAATAGGTATTAACATCTTAATTGTCCAAATCAAGAAATAAATGAAGTACAAGGTCTAAAATCATCACAACTTCTTCCAACATTAAATACTAATACTTCACACAACTTCCATCTAATACTTAATCACTTATCAATTTAAGGAAAAAGATAAAGAAAACTTCTTAGAATTCATATAGAAAACACAACCACACTTTTGTTTAAAAGTAGAAATCATGCACACAAACAAGAATTCTAAATATAGTCACAAAGATAAAAACTTGTTTCAAATCCTCTCCACCGAAATCTTGAAGTTCCTTTGAATCTCTTCCTTCACTTACAACACAAAGTACAACTTAAAATAAAAAGAAAACTAGCGGCAGCGGTGTGTGGTGGTTGGCTTTGGATGGATCCTCTCTTGATCTTCAATTCAAGTCTTCTTTTATAATTTTCCAAAAGGTGCCTTGGTATCTCTTCAAAATGTGTCGACATTTAACAAATTTTCTAGAAGTTACCTCCTTTCAAAAGCCAATTGAATGAGTTTTTGTATCCATTAACTGTTTCTCACATTTTATCCAAGGGTTGCTTCAAATAACTCTTCAAAAATTCATCCAAATTCATTGAAACATCAAGTAACTACTTCTGGCTTATAAGCGCTAGGTACTTGACGCTTATGCGTGGCTCTCTCTATTTCATGGTGCATAAGCGCCAGTCTTGGGAGCTTAAGTGCTTCAGTTCATTTTCATATCTTCTTCATTTTTTGCTTCAAATTTAATGCTTTTTCACTCCTTTCACCATCTTTCATACATTTGATTGCACCTAAAATAAAACACACAAATACATTTCATTAAAGCGCAATATCTAAAAAATATGAATAAAATGTGTACATAAAGACTATATATTTTAGGTGTATCAGGGTGCAAGAACACCTGACTTGGAAGAAAATTTGGTAATCTAACACAAACATTAATATTTTGGGGCCGTTCCTGGGGAACAAAAAAGTAATGCCACATTCCTACACAAATCAAGTTCAAGAATTCACAGTACACACAAAACTACAAGTGAGCACACCTCGATTTCCAACCGCAACAAGTTTCTGACACTGTTTCCGGGGAAAGAAATGATGTGGTTAACTTTATAGAATGTTAGTTGAATCCATTGAGAGTTAGACTTTACAATTTTCAATTTGTAAAAATTATATTTTTGTTTGTATGTGTTTGTTTGATTTAAAAAAAATATAAAAATAATTATTTTTTAGTGTATTTGAGTAAAATTAATTAGTGGATCTTTAGTTGGTGGATGCATAGTGCAAAAACCTTTGGGACTTGTACTATACAATTCAAAACTAGAGAAAACTAATAAGATAATTAAAACTAATAAATACTTCAAGAACTTATTAGAGAAATGGCTACCATTCAACAAAAAAATTTAAATAACCAAACACCAATTAATGAACATCATGACATGCATAGACCATTAAGGGACTACGCTAATCTTACAACGGATGATATTCACTTAAGTATTTAAAACCCTATTATAGAGGCTAACACTTTTAAACTTTAGCTTGCTAGAATAACCAATTTTGGTGGACCTTCATCTGAGGATCCAAATTTATACTTAGCAAGTTTTCTAGAACTTTGAGCTACATTTCACTATGACGACATATCAAACGATGCTATTAAGCTTAGATTTTTTCCCCTTTCCTTAAGTGATAAAGCTAAAATGTGGTTGAACTCTTTAGCACCTGAATCAATGAGAACTTGGAGTGACTTAGCTAAAAAATTCCTAGCTAAGTATTTCACACATTTAAAAACTGCTAAACTTAGGAATGATATTACTTCATTTTTCCAATTAAAAGGTAAGTCAATTTATGAGCCATGAGAACAATTTAAGGAACTTATTAGGAAGTTTTCACATCATGCTCTATCTGATTGGCTAATTATCCAAACTTTTTTATAATGGTTTAGTAAGATCTCTTAAATGTATTATTGATGCTACCACTGGTGATTCACTCATGTCAAAGCCATTTGATGAGGCTTACTCATTGAGTGAAGAGATGGCCACTAACAACTTTCAATGGAATTCTAAAGGAGTGAAACCTAGAATGGTAGCTAGTGTGCAAGATTTGTATGTGCTGATAATTCTAACTTCTTAGGTAGCAGCAATATCAAGGAAACCAAATAAATTTAGAATGAATAAACCTCAACTACCTCTAGTAATTGAGGAAAATTCATTTGGAAAAATGATTGATTCTAGTATTTCATTATTTGAAACCGTAAATGTAATGAACAATAGAACTAACAACCCTTAATCTAATTTTTATAAACCATGTTGGAAGAACTATCCAAATTTCATTTGGAATACTAATTTTGGTGGGAGAAACCAACAATGGGAAAATAATTAGGCAAATTCTTTATAAAATTTGAATAGTTAGAGTAGTATCAACTGCAAACCTTCTTATCCTTCAGGATTTAACAATAATCTATAATTTAAGGTGTTGTCCTGGAAAGAGGTTGTATTGCAAATGAGGAATCAACCATAAAGTCAAGGTGCAACAATATGGATTATAAAGAAAAAACATGGACAGATTGCTAACTCTCTTAGTAATCGTCTCTAAGGAGCTCTTCCTAACAACATTGAGATTAACCTTATGAAGAAAAATATTGAGCACGTTAAAGTTGTCAAATTAAGGAGTGGAAGAGAGTTGGAGGATGTAGTTTGAAAAGAAATTGAGGTTGAAAAGGAGATTGTGGAAACTGAAAAGCTTTTAGAGGATATCTCTAAAGACTTAGAAAAACCAGTCCTTTTAACTATGATTAACTTATAAAAGCCACCACCGCCTTTTCCTCAAAGTCTTCAACAACAAAATTTGGATTGACTCTTTTTAAATTTTTTTGGAAATATTTAACAAGCTAACTATTAATATTCCTTTTGCGAAAGCTCTGAAGCAAATGTCAGTTATGAAAAGTTCACAAAAGTCATTCTTAATAAGAAGAGGAAATTTGGAGATCACGAGACAATTGCGTTCAGCAAAGAGTGCAGTGCTATAAGTTAGAGGAAGCTTCCTAAAAAACTTAAGGATCATGTGAGCTTTAATATCCCTTGTGCAATTGGAGAGAGGTTTTATGGAAAAGCATTATGTGATCTTGGAGCAAGTATTAACATTATGTCATTATTTATTTTCAGAAGGTTGGGATTAGGAGAATTGTCTCCTATCACTGTGACCCTTCAATTAGGTGATCAATCAATCACTTATCATAAAGTGGTTATAGATGATGTGTTACTTAAGGTGGATAAATTTATTTTCTCTATTGATTTCATTGTGTTAGATATGGAGGAAGATAAAGAAATTTCTATCATGTTAGGTAGTCCTTTCCTAGCCACTGGATAAGCTATGATAGATGTGCAAAAGATAAATTTACAATGAGAGTTAACGATCAGGAAGTTAAATTTAATGTTTTAAAATCTATAAAATATCCTTACCAAGTTAATGAAGATGCATGTTTTTGGATGCACTTAATTAACTATTTGTGTTGAGACCAATTTTAAAATAGTTATGAAGAAAAATTAATAGAGCTTGGTTTGGATGATGAGAAAATTTCAAACTCTTAAGATTAATCAACTCTATTGGTTATAGATAAATTAAAATATGTTCACGAGAGGTTTGAAATTAGATACAACAACACATAATATACCTCTTATTCCTTCTTTTGAGGAATCACCTGAACTTGAGATGCAGTTGCTTCCCGCATATCTCAAGTATGCTTATTTAAGGAAGTTATGTACATTACCAATTGTTATATCCTTATATTTAACTCTTTCATAAGAAGAAAAATTAATAAAAACTTTTGAGGAATTATAAGAAAGCTTTCAGATGGATCTTAAAAGATAGTAAGGGAATTATTCCATCTATTTGTATGCATAAGATCCCGATGGAAGACAAACATAAATCCTAAGCAGATCCTCAAAAGATACTACATCCATTTACGAAAGATTTTGTTAAAAAGGAAATATTAAAGTAGTTAGATGTAGAAATTATCTATTTTATATCAGAAAGTGCTTGGGTTAGCTCTATTCAATGTGTTTCTAAGAAGGGAGGAGTGACAATATCTGTGAACGAACAATATGAACTAATTCCTAATAGACATGTCACTGGGTGACAACTTTGTATTGATTATAAGAAATTGAATTTGGCCACTAGGAAAGGTCACTTTTTTTTACCCTTTATGGATCATATGTTAGATAAGCTAGTTGGCCATTGATACTTTTGCTTTCTAGATGGATATTCTGGATATCATCAAATACCTATAGCTCCTGATGACCAAGGAACAAAGTACATTCATAAGTACTTATGGGACTTTGGCTTTTAGAAGAATTTAATTTGGGTTAAGCAACACACCTGCTACTTTTTATAGGTGCATGATGTCTATTTGCTGCGACTTGATGTAAAGGATTTGAAGTATTCATGGATTATTTTTCAGCTTTTCAAGCTCCATTTAAATCTTTTTTTGATCATGTAAAAAAAGTTTTTGAGATGCTAAGAAGATACTAATTTGGTTCTCAATTGGGAAAGATGTCAATTGATGGTCGCAGGAGCTATTGTACTGAGACATTAAATATCTGAAAGAGTCATGGAAGTAAACCTAGTGAAAGTTCAAGTTATTGAAAAAATGCCACCACTCACTAATGTGAAGGGAGTTAAAAGTTTTCTTGGACATGTTGGATTTTATAGATAATATATTAAAGTTTTTTTTCTAAAATTACCAAACCTCTACGCCGTCTCTTAGAAATGTCCTTTTAATTTTAATCAAGATTGGCTAAATTCCTTTAATATATTGAAAGAGAAATTAGTCATTGATCCTATTATAGTCTCATTTGACTAGGGGAGACCATTTGAGTTGATGTGTGATGCTAGTGACTATGCTATTGGGGCAGTTTTAGGGCAAAGATATGATAAAATGTTCCAAGCTATATATTATGCCAACAAGACTCTTAATGAATCTCAAATCAATTATACTACAACTAAGAAGAAATAATTGACTATAATATATATACTTTTGATAAATTTAGTTCTTATTTAATTGGAACCAATCATATTTTTCATACCAATCATTCTACTATTAGATATCTTATTTCAAAGAAGGGCCTTAAACCAAGATTGATTATATGGTTCATTTTGATGCAAGTGTTCAATATTGAAGTAGTGCATAGGAAGGGTTCAAAAATCAAATTTTTGGCCATTTATTTGGAATATATCAAGGAAATTCATATAATTATGAAGATGAAATCAATGAGAATTTTTCTAACTGAGTGGTGCAAACCGCATTACATTGACATAGTGAATTTCATTGTTAGTGATATTATGTCTTATAAATTAGCATACCAACAACAAAAAAAGTTCATTCATGATGTTATATCTTACTTTTATGATGACCCATATTTGTATAAAAATTGTAAGGATCAAATAATTAGAAGATCTGTATCCTTAGAAGAAACCAAAGAAACTCTTAAGAAATATCATGATTCAGAATTTCAGAACATTTTGGAAGTGATAGATCTGCTTTAGGATTTTGCTATCTGGATTTTATTTGCTTATTCTGTTCGGTGATGTGAATACATATATAAGAACTTATGATAAGTGCCAGAGAATCGGAAATATTTCTAAACATGATGAAATACCCCTAAATTTTACTTTGGAGATTTAAATATTTGATGTATGGGGTTTAGAATTTAAGGGACTACTTGTACCATCTTTTGGAAATTTATATATTTCAATAGCTGTTGACTATGCCTCAAAATAGATTGAGGCCCTAGATCTTTCAAAATATGATGCTTAAAGTGTTGTTAAATTCTTAGAGAATAATATCATAAGTAGATTTAACATGTCTAGAGTGATCGTTAGTGACGGAGGAAGCTACTTTAAGAAAAGGAAAATTGAGACACTTGTTGCTAAATATAGAATCAAGCATCAAATAATAAAAGCATATCATCCTCAAATAAGTACTTTATCAGAAGTATCTAATAGAAAAATCAAGAGGATTTAGAAAAGATTTTCAATCTTTGAAGAAAGGATTGGTTTTTATGTTTAAATAATGCATTATGGGCTTATAGGGCTGCTTACAAAAATCTTATAAAAATGCCTCCATATAGAATTATTTTTGGAAAAGCTTGTCACTTACCATTGGAATTAGAACATAAAGCATATTGGGCTATTAAGGAATTTAATTATAACTTGAAAGAAGCTGGTGAGAAGAGATTATTACAGCTAAATAAACTCAAGTAAAGTAGACAAGAATCTATTAAAATGCAAAAATTGATAAGGTAAAGATAAAAAATTGGTATGATCGGAAGATTCTTATGAAAGATTTTGAACTTGGGCATGAGATTTTATAATTTAATACGTGCTTAAACTTATTTCCTGGAAAACTTAAGTTCATATGGTCGGGGCTAGTTATTGTAATCAAAGTTTATCCTTTTGGTGCAATTGATACTAAGGATCCTAAAAGTGGCATGGTGTTTAAAGTTTGCGGACACAGTCTTAAAACCCTACATAGGTGGAGAAGATTCTATAATTAATGAGGTCTTAATGTTGAGTCAATCTGAGTAAGCATCTGAATTTGTCGGGCTGATGACATTAAACCAAGCGCTTCTTGGGAGACAACCCAACTTTGTTTTTATTTTTTAAGTGTGATTTGTTTGTTTTTTATTGTGGTGTGAAGTTTTTTATATTTGTATGTTGAATTTTAAGAATAGGATTGGATTTCTTTTCTTTTAGCGTGATTTGTGGTAGGTGATTCCTTAGTCTTTCTTGTTGTGACTATACTGAGCTATGTTCTATGAAAGTAGTAGGATCGATCATACCCTCTACATCTTTATTATCAATCAAGCATAAGATTAACTAGAGAAATGTTGAGTCTGGACATAAAGTATGTCCATCCCAATTCTTAATTTCTTATTTCTGACCTGGTTCTTATATTTTAGTGGTAAAACAAACCAATTATTAGAGGAGCAAGTGGATGTTTTATTTGAGCTGTCAGTGGTTTATGCTTTATGGACAAGGTAAACCTGAGGCTGGTAACATATAAGAAAATGGATCAGAGGTATATTGTCTAAATCTTAAACCTTACCAAAATTATTTATGAGCATCTGACATTTAAATGAAAGGAGAATCTTTTGGAGATACAAAAATAGAGAAGGGAGATGCAATGAAAAGAGTAGGAGTTAACCTCATTTATCTTTTGTTTTTATGTGTTTATTTGTGTGGAGAAGGACTTGGGGAGGATTAAAACATTAAATTTAAATGTCCAAAATCAAATTTGGAGCATGCAAGTAAGCCTAAGTACCTTTGACATCAAATTGTCAGGTTGGTGCTGGCGCCTAGGATTTGCACCTTAGGGCCTCGATGCCACCATCATGGTGCCTACGTGCCAGACTTACCCAGGTGATTAAATAATCTGAAGCACCTTGGTTCATGTATTTTTTTGCTCGATCTCTTCCCTGACTTATTTTTGCGAAGTCCATCTCATTCAACTATAATTCTAACTTGAGTTATTGAAAACTTTTCTAAAAGTTTCACTGTCACATTTTTAGGACAAAAACTATAGGAATCTTTAAAGTGAAACCCACTACCATAATTTATAATATTTTTATATAGTAAATGAGTTACTTGAGGATAAGTAAAGTTTAAGTTTGGAAGAAATAACATCCCTTAAAAGTTCCTATTTTATATATACATTTCATGCTTATTTTTTATGATATTGCTCTTTAATAAAAGGTATTTTGCATGTTTTTGGTTTCAAGCACAGGAGATGGATTTTATGGTAAAAAAGGTGAAATTGGTTGCAAAATGAAGTTATGGAGCAGTGGTGCCAAAGCTCCACTTCTGGCGCTTAAGCACTAAAGATCGGTCGTGATTGGCGCCTAGGTGCTATAGCGGGCGCCTAAGCGCCAGAAATGATCACCTATTTTTATTCAATAAATTTGGCCATATTTTGAAGAGTTCCTAAAGTAACCCTTAATGATTTTTAGAGCTTTACATATAGGGATGAAGTTTAAACAAGTGTTAAAGAGGGCTAGAGTGCTAGGGGGTGCGTAAGTGTGCAAGAGTGATTTGGGTAGACTCCCATTAAAGTGGGCGGCTACCATTAGAGTGTGCAAGAGTCTATTAGAGTCAAAGAAGACAGGGAACTTCAAAGGATTTCTTGGGGAAGAGTTTAAGATAAGTATTTGTATTTCTGTTTAAGTTTTGTGTTGTGAACTTGAGTTTTAATATAAGTCATGTTTTGTTTTGTTATGCCCATGCATTTTGTGTAGTTTTCCTTTTCTTTCTCCTTGCAATAAGAAGTAATTATGTAGAGGATTTTATTTTTTTAGAATTTCTTTTATTCCCCAAATTGTGATGGTATTTTCACTGGTTCTTTATTTACTTTACAAACTGACCACTTGTAATGTTAAAATCTGTTGTGAAATATAATGACTTGGCGGGGCTATGATTTAACCCAAGTAGTGAGTTCCACAATACCTTACGAGGAGGGAGACCACAATCTAAGGAGAGTGCAAATAGATAGGGAGATAAGTTTTGATGGGCATAGAGTTTGTTTTTTATGGTGATAAGCTAGATCCTTTACCAATTTTGTCTAAAGTTGGAACCTGAAGCCCTTTATAGTTCTTATAGAGAGGCCACAGTGGGTAATATAGAAGTGGGAGGCTAGAATCTACTCAACACTACTATATAATAGGGAACTTACTTTAGATTAACTAATTTTCTTTATGCACTCAATAGAGGATAAGGAATAGTTATGCTCCTATTTTTCACAATATATCATTTAAACTTTTAAAATTTTTTATTATACCACAAATGTTGAACTCATTGTGAGGGGAAAGATTTTTTTCATAATTAGAACTTACTTTTACATTTAGTAAAGTTTAGAATATTTACATTTACATTAAGTTTTAAACAGAGCTTGTAGGAGTTGAATAGCTTTACTTTAAATCTGAATTTGCTATTTTATTTTCTATATTAATTTATGTAGTTTTAAGTATAAGTTTCATAAAAAGTTTGTTCAAAGAATTATAGCTTTCCTGTGGGATCAATACTGAGGTTTTTATAGAAAAGTGTATATTACTTGAAACAATATGTATACTTGTGTAGTATTATTAGTTTGAAAAATATTTTTCTAAAATTTATAACATTTCATTTTTAATAATAGCCACTAAATATAAATTGGGTCAAATTTTTGGTCATCTTTTGGAATATGAAAAATCTGCGTAATTCCTTGTTGGATCACACCCCCATCAATACTTTTCTCATTTATACCTTAGAGAGGGTTACCGCCTAGCCATAAGGAAGTGGGTCCGGAAGGCTCCCACCATCACACCTCTTGTGGCCCCACCTCTTGTTCTAGATGTTGCTATTTCAAAATTAGGGCATGCTATCCCCTTAGTTGATTGCATCTTGGAGCTTCCTCTAATTAATCTTGAGAGCAAGCTCAAGCTCAATTTTGAGGAGAACCTACCTGACAATCTTCTTGACATTTCTTAGGATCTCTTTGAGGAGGATGACGTCCTTGGTGAGGAGCAGGAAAATTTTGAAATGGAAAATCAACATGTTATGATGGTGACCACTTGTGGTCAGAGGAATACTCCTTTGTTGTTGTGATTTCTATGGTTAGAGGTGATTCATTAGCCCCGGGGGTGCTATGGAGAGTATGATCGTTATCCATCATTGGGAAAAATTATTTTACAACCCCTCTGTTGCTGTGACTTCTATAGATAGAGAGTTCTACGCTAACCTTGTCGATGCCTGATTTGGTTTTTGTAAGAAAGAAATTGGTTGACATATCCCCTTCACCCATTAATCCATTATTTTTATTGGGAGATGTCCCTGAGAGTTTCTACTCTAACTTCTTCAACACCAAGAAGTCTTTGTAATGCTCCTCCACTTTAAATCTTACAAATTTCTTCTTTACGATTTTGATTTGTTCCCCCTTAGTTTTTGTTTCCATAGAAGACTAATACGAATTAAAATCATAAGAATAATGGATATAAAGTAATGTGAATGCAATAATAAGCTAATTAAGAGCTGAATTAAAATTTTCCCGAAAAATCTCCAATTTCCACTTTCTCCAATGAAAACTCCAAAATTCCTAGATAAAATTAAAAATAAGAAGCTTAGGGAGTGAAATCTACTAATGGGAATGGTTTCCACTCACCAAAACATCAAGAATTGAGAGAAATTGAAATATCAAGGATGCCCTAGGTATCGCCTCCCAGTCGCTGAAGAAGAGCTGGAGAGGAAAGTTCATAAAAATGAACTGAATCAGCCCAGTTTTGAACATTTTGTCGAGGAAATGGGGGTGGCACCTAGGTGCCGCAATAGCAGCACATTGCTATTGCATCTGTGAATAGTGGCAAATCAATTAAAAACTTACGCAGGAAAGGAACTCCCATGGATCCGAAGAGGGGATGACCTAAAGGAGGGGGAGCATTTAGATTGTCAACAAAAAATACTAACTCGATCATACTACTACATTGCAAGCTGCTTAGCTGAAGAAGTATAGAAGGAACCACTGGATTAGAGGAAACAATCCTATTATGTTCCCAACATATCCTCCCTACCAACCCTACAAACACACTCAACCAATAGTCAAAGACTCCGAGGATGAGGAGGAAGTTGAGAAGATGAGGGTGAGGAAGATGATGGTGAGAATGATGATGAGGATGAGGAGTATATGTTGATGTACTATGTTTTAGTTTCTTACTACTATTACAAATATACTTTTCATTTGATGAGTCTGTATTATTGTGAACTTGTTTTTATTTTCATATTGTACTATTTAGACTTTTTGGTGTAGTTTCATTTGTACTCATGTTTAGTTTGGATTTACTTGTTATTGCATATAAGTTCTTTC
>NEWO01000381.1:539920-557833 GCA_003013225.1 Phalaenopsis aphrodite
TGCCCTTAGTAATCTAAATTTGAATTGTCATGAATTAGTAAAATTGAGATGTTGGGATTAAAATTGAAACTTTCACAATATTGAGAAGGGAAAGATGTAGTTTACTTATTTTTAACTCTATGTTCATGAGACTAGATTAGTGCAAAGTTAATTTGTAATTCAACATGTAGAAAAATGAATTAACTATTTAGTTTTGAAAAAAGTGATATACTTGTTGAACTGGGTATATTTACATTTATACTTTTTATTAATTGAGCCTCCATAAAATTATACTTTCTAAATTTTTGAAAAGAAATTAAAATATGAATTAGTGTGGAGTGTAGTACAGATGATAGTGAAAATCAAAACCATTAAAAGGGCTATCCATATGTAGTAATCCACATAAAGTTACGTTAAGGATTGATATCTATGTCTTAAAGCAAGAAGAAATATTAATATAAAATGAGGAGAAGCTTGAGGAGAAGTCTTATCAATAATAAGTTTCACTAGATTCTTTTTAAATTTAAAACTTCACTACACTCTTAAGCTTACTAATATGTGGGATGTATAAATAAATCTTTTTAAAAGTAGTGCTTAAATTCAATTTTTTTTCCCTTTAAGGTTTTTAGTTTCATTAGTTTTTCTTTTTTTTTTGGACTTAAAGGGGAATTTGGTTTTCTTGGTTGGATGCAATGATTCTTATACTCTAAGGCTAGACTTGTTTACTAGAGTCATCCAATTTTTACACTATGAAATTCATGATGCATAATTGCTGATAGTTTCAATGAAACCCACTCCCTCAAATTAAAAAAAATAATATTTAGTTTCTGAGGTCACTTGAGGCCAAGTAACCTTTAAGTTTGAGGGATTTTGATGTGTAGAAAAAAATGCTTTTATTATCTATTATTTTTATTATTTTAGTGATGAAATTGCAATTTAAAGAAATATATTTTTATATTTTTCTAGCATACATAACATGTATTAAAAGTAGAACAAAGTGGAAGAAAATGGAGCAAAGTGGTGGAGACTTGGAGCAAAATAAGCTCACAAGAGACTAACGCCTATGTGCGAGACCCTTGAGTGCATAGGCCTTAGTCTTTGCCTTGAAAACCTAAGAGACTGGTGCCTTGGCACCAGTAATTGGGCACCAAGGTGCTACATTATTGGCACCTAGGAGCTAGACCCATGGGTGCTAGGTGCCCATACATAACTTGATAGATGAAGCGACTGATGCATGTGGCGTCTAGGCACCAACAACTGTTTGAGAGAATTTTCAACAGTTTGTGCACAAGATTTGTTGAATTAATCAAATGGATGGAGGGATTTAGTTATGCTATTTTTGAAATTTTAAAGGGATATTTTAGAGGGGAAGGAGGAGGATTGCTAGAAGTTTGCTATAGGGTTGAGTAAGAGAGCATTTGTGAGGAATTTGGAGAGAATTTGAGTTGTATTGTGTGGAGAGTATTAAAGAGAGCAGCAAGAGATCGAGAGATATTTCAGGATGCATTCTCAGAGCTTGGTGAAGGAGAGAAAGCTATGTATTGTGTACATTTTTTACTTTATTTATGTAAACACAATTATTTATTGGATTTTCTTGTTTCCAATGATGTTTTGTGGTGTGTTTTTCATGCTTTCTGAGTTGTTATCTATTACTTTTCCTTGTGATGATTAAGTAGGATGTGTAGGAGTGAAAAATATTTTTAAAATTATTTTTATATTCTTAATGTGATGAGTAACCATTAATACTTTTATTGAAAAGGAAAGAAAAAGGGAATCTCAAGCTCATCGCAATCGGGCCCATCGTAACGTTCGACCAACATTTCCCCACATCCAGGGAACTCGACTGGATCAAATGTGCTGGAGGACCTAATCAATGGCTAGATTCAAAACTTGACAAACACAAATACGCCAAATGAAAAAGTAAAATTTTTGATTATGATCGATTGATTATTTTTTTTGGACTACCTTTGCATTGGAAAAAAAAATCACCCCTAAGGTTGAAAGAGTTAAGTTTCTGGAGATGGTTTTCTGGTCATTTGTGATAAGATTCGTGAAATATTATTTTGTAAATCATCCTGGAGACAAGTTCGTAGGGGTTTCCCTCGTAGGTGAAGACAAGAATTGTGCTTAACAAGAGAAATAAACCAAATCAAGGCAAAGATCTAATCGACTGAACACGACAGGATTAAGCAATAATGAAAGCACCCAAGTGAACCAATCAGGCAATGTATATTAGTGAAATGACATGAAAACTATTTAAAATCATGATTTGAATACTAATTAACAATTTGAGAAAACATATCTTTAAAATTAACAGTTAGTAGACGTGAATTCATGCGTTATATGAGATTTGAGATTTAGCCTTCAGATTGATTAAAACGCTTGAGAGTGATGAGATCCGCAGTATGTCACAATGATCACCTCAGACGTGAGTCTCTCCAGAGGTAATGATCTAACCAAATATGATAAGAGAAGTATTCTCATCAGCCAAATAATGTGACATACTCACTTATGAGATGAGCACCCAATTATGTGACTTGCAATAAATTCAAAACAAGTTCTAAATTAAGAAAAAAAAATTCCTTGTACTAAAGAAAAAGAATTACATGCATATCTTTCTATTGAATAAAAAAAAACATACTAGTTTTTAATGTGAAAACAAGTTTAAATGGGTGGCCAACCACTCTTCACTACTAGAGCCTTCTACTTCTTTGGCAGATCCTTTGAGCTTGTCCGAATTTAAGGTAGATAACTCATCCAGGTTGGAGAATTTAGGATAAAAGATGTTGTAGCTGATGAATCTTTAAATAACAAAATGCACCCCTTGACTGAGTTTCTTTGCCAGATGTTCCTGTTGTTCTCCTCTGGAAACAAATGAGGAAACATTTTTCTACAACTCCATGACCTTTTTCTTCAAGAATTCTATGGTAACAAGAGTTTTTTGACTAACCTTGACAAAGTTGTTAAGTTTAAGCTTCAGGAGGTCCCAGTTGTCATGAGCTCTCTCTAGTTCCTCCTCTTGGGAGGCAATATTCATGTGAGCCTCATCCAAAGATCTCTCCACCCTGACCAAGGAAAATCCTTGAAAGTGAGTAGCTTGTGCCATCATCGAAAGGAATTAGTTTACATTTTGACAAAGTTCTTGATGGTCAAAACCTTCAAGACTTCGATCGAGCTCCTTAAACCACAACAAGTTTAGTTGAAGCGATGGTTTGCCCTTGCTCTTAGTCGACTGTGGAAACCAATCCTCGATGTTTTCAAAAGACTAAAAGGTTTTTTTAGTACCAACCTACATCCACCAAAATCCTCCATGTACTGGCTCCCTCTAGAAAGCATCCTCCCTACTCATTTTCAACGTCAGGCGAAGGGTAACCACTTACTCCACCAGCTTCTTTCCTTTCTTGCGGACGACTTTCCCCTCCGAAGGAGGCAAATGCTTGTAATTGAAAGATGAGGTCACTTCTTTTGATGGTGACACAACTAAAGAAGAAGAAATGGATTGATAGGATTTTGTCCACTCAGACAAAACAATGAAAGGTGAATAGTTGACAAGTGAATCCAACAAAACAGTGCTAATCAATGATGCGTTGATTGGCATGCCAGATTTTGAGGAAGATGGGGTTGCAACTACAGTTTACCTTGGAGTCCTGTAGGCAGTATTTTGGTTAAGGAGTTGCTCGTTGGAAGTTGTCGGCCGCCGGAAGCGAAATCCCATCGCCCACTTCGGAAAGGCATTTAATATATATATATATATAGTTTAGAAAAATATGAAATTAAACCGACCCCATATTTTTATAGTTCAAATGAAAGAGCACTGTACCTCAGACCTTGTATCTATCCCAAAAGATAAACACAAGACTTGAGGATGAGACTTGATCAAAGAAACTTAGAAATATATGACATCCGTTTTATATGCAAAAACCAATTTATTTGCCAACAAGTTATCTTATTTAATATAAAGAATTAAATAAAAATCATATTAAGCTGGGTTTGGAAAGAGCTTCCTATAAGGGCAAGCCCCTATAGTTAAATACATCTTAGAAAACCGAAGTCACATAAGAAAACTCTAGATAAAAATCAGGAAATATTATCTTAAAGAGGTCAAAAGGATGGGGCTCTCCAACGAGATCAGATAAGAGGTGTGAAAAGGGAAATACTCAAATTTAGAACATTTTGTTTTTAGAATCCAAAGAAGGAAGAACTGGGGATGTTATAGATCCAGAGGAGAACCTCGGTGACTTCCTAGTTTATCCTATAGGTTGGCTTCAGTTTCGAGGAGAAATTATTTAAATGTTTCATCTTACAACATTTATTATTTTAGGGCTTACATTCACGTGAAACGAGCACACAATGGCCTGGAAGATGTCAGGAGTTAGGTCGTAACGAATGATAATATCAGAATCCTAAGACAAGTTAGGGCTTACTGATCCTCAAAAATAATATAGGGTTTTAAGTACCATTTTTATCTATATTTTTTGTGATATTGCACTTTAAAGAAATGTATTTTTTTTTGTAGGTATACCATTTTTAGGCATTTGGAGCAAAAATGACAAAAAGAGCAAAATTTGGAGCAAAAACAGCCAATTTTGGGGTTTGGCACATGATGAGCCAAAATCTAGAGCGCTGGCGCTTGATGTGTCAAGCGCGACATTTTCAAATTAAGGCGGTTCGAGATGAATTTTATGCTAAGTTTTAAAAGGACACTTATTCTAAGCATCTCATAGAGTGATTTAATACATGTATACACTTTGGAAGGTTCCAATTTTAAGAGATTTAACTCTTGGATCAAGGAGGCACATCTTTTGAATATCAAAGTTTTGACTTTTGAATTTTGGAGGTAATTGAGACTCTTTTCAGAGAGGAGAGGCATCCAACAAAAAATGAACGATTAAAGGGACTTGGAAGGGGGGACGAAAAATTTAGAGAGAGAGGATAGGAGTGAGTTAGAGAGAGAAAAATGAGGAGATTTTCTTCTAGGGTTGTAAGAGGAGAGGGAAGGTGAGAGATTTATTCTTCATTACATTTCTAAGAGAGAATTGGGAGAGATTGTAAAGAGGGAAAGACTTGGAGAGAACTTCTATGGATTTTCTTTAGAAGGATTGTGAGTTAAGTTGTACTTCTCATTTCTTTTATTTGTAAACTTATTTATATATATGAAATCCATGTTTTATCTTATCCTTCTCGTGAATTATGAGTAGTCTTCTTTATCCTTCTCCCAACTTTGAAGAAATGGTTTTGTGAAGAATTGATTTTATTTTCTATGGTTTTAAATGTTAATATATTGTGATGATTTGAACTCCGATCTTCATTTACTTTTTGATTTGGTCAATTGTATTGCTAAAATGTGTTGAGAATTGTATGTTCTAAAAAGGGGATATGATTTCTACAACAAAGGGAGAATCACATTTGATTTCATGGGAGAGTATTTCATCCATGAGATTGGGTACAAATAAATAGGGAAATATACTTTGTTGGATGTAGAATTGAAAGATTTTAAGGTGACAGATTAGAGTCCCTAATTTGGCTCAGTTGACTGGAAACTAATGCAAGCATATTAGCCCTCAGGGGAGGGAGTAGTGGGAGCTCTCGAGTGACAGCCGGTATCCTCTAAGCCTAACCACAGAATTAGGGACCAAACTCTAGATTAGTCAATGTTATTTATAGCGCTCGAAAGAGGGTAGAGAATATGATTGCTCCTATTCGGCACAAAGAAATTTTTAAATATATTTTTGAAATGAATTCAATTTCTTCACAAACCATATTTTCATTGTAAAGGGGAAGGATATTTTCTCATGCTTGAACTTTTCATCCACAAAAACCTTTATTTTATTTCAATAAATTACTTTTGAAAGTTTAACATCTAGTTTAATTTACTTTTTATAGTCGTACATCTACATATTTAGAAGCATTCACTTAGTAGTTGGCCAAACGAAAATATGTTGAGATTTTTATACCTATTTTATACAGCTTTTGATGATATTGCAATTTAAAGAAATGTATTTTTGATGTTTTGTTGCAGGAATAATGAAATACGGTCACTGGAGCAAAAAGATGCAAAAAGGAGTGAATTTGGAGCGAAAATGACCAAAATGTGAAGAAATGAATTGGGGCGCCGTCGGCGAGAATTTCCAGAGGCTCCAAAATTAATTCAGTAAGAAGGTCCACCGACGTCGCCCTCAAGGCCGCCGACGGCGAGCTCAGCGGTTATGACCAACTAGGCTTTGGATGAGGTCAAATTTTGAAGGGATGCTTAGGCAACTCTTGGAAAAGCTCATCCACAACTTTAAAAGATGATTTTGGCCAAAAATTGAGAAACTCTAGAGGTCCTGGAGGTTGGAAAGGTTCCATTAGTGTATAGAGAATTTACTAGAGTGTAAAAATTGTGAGGAATTCTTCGAGAGATTGTAAGAGTAGAGGAAAAGTGAGAGATTTCTTCCTCCTTGCCACTTCAAAGAGGAATTTTGTGTGCTGTAAAGAAATGAAGAAATTCAGAGGAACTTCGAGGGGTTTTCTTGGGGAGAAATTAAAGATAAGTTTATTTATTGTTGTAGTTTGTATGACTTTGATTTTATATATGAATTTCGAGTTTTGTTGTGTTTTCCCTGTGAGATCTAAGTAGTTTTCTCTGTCTTTCTCCTTGTTCTAAGATTTTTGAAATAGTGATTTGAATTGGTGAAGCTATGAAAATGTTTAAGAAATTGTGATGATCTTTTCCCTTCGATCTTAATTTACGTTCAATCTGACCAATTAATTTGTTAAAATATGTTGAGTTTTCCAACTACAGTGAAGATTACATCCAAGATCCAGGGAGGTCAAAGCCCTTGGATGTTGGGTGCAAATAAATAGGGAAATAAAATTATCGGGCGTAGAATTGGAGATTTTAGAGTGATAAAGACAAAAATCCCCAATTCGGTCCTATCATTTGGGTGTTGAAGTGTAGATGTTAGCCCTTAGATGAGGCGAACATGGGAGATCTGAAGTGAGAGCCGGTATCCTCCCAGCCTAGTTACAGATTCAGTAAACAAGCGTAGGATTAGTCAATGTTCTTTATGCTTGGACCAAAGGGTAAAGAATATGTATGCTCCTATTTGGCACAATTCAAATTGAACTGATTCACTATAATTTCTTGAAAAGTAGAAGGATGCTTTCTTATATATTGAATTTCACATTAAAAACTTCATTAGTATAATTAGTTATTTAATACTTATTAAAATTAAATATTTATTTCAATTGCCTATTAGTGACAGGTAAGCAAATTGAACTTCGTTGTTGTGATTAAAGTATTGCTTTTCTAAAATCTTAGCTCATATTTCTAATCTTACTCCCTGTGGGATCGATATCTAGGACTCCATTAGAGCTCTATATTACTTGAGCGATACATATACTTGCATTGATAAGTGTGCCTTTACAATTATTGAATATTTATTACTTCCATATTTATCGAATCTATAACTGTAATTAAGTTTTGGTACAGTTGCTGAGGAATTAAATCCGTTAGCAGTAGTTTTAAATACTTATATTCTTAAGCATATATAAAGTCGCGGTCAAGTTTTTGGAGTCGTTGCCCAGGGAGTGACTAAACAAAATTCACAATTAGAGTAACATACAAATTAGGATTATTAGAAAATTTTTACTTGAGTTGTAACTTACTTTCATATTTAGTCAATTGTATTACTGCGTATTGATTTTAAATTGTATGCGCAAATTTGGACCTGAAAATCTTATACCCTACGATTCAGAATTAGAACGAACTGTTAGAAAGATTAGAAGATTGAGAAGAGAACTTAGAAATTCTGATACATTAGAAGACAACCTGAATAATCAAGGAATAGAAAATGAACACCAACCTAGACCCCTGCGAGATCATGCAAATCCTACAGCAGATGAAGTTCACTTATCTATCCAAAATCCTGATGTAGCTGCTAATTCATTTGAGCTTAAACCTGCTATTATCCAAATGGTAGAAAACAATCAATTCAGAGGTACACCAAATGAAGATCCTAATTTACATATCGCTAGTTTTTTAGAACTGTGTGCTACTTTTAAATATGACAGAGTCTCAAATCATGATGTTAGACTTATAATTTTTCCTTTTTCCCTGAGGGATAAGGCTAAGATGTGCTTAAATTGTCAGCACCAGGATCTATTAGAACTTGGGGAGAACTTTCACAGAAATTTCTATCTAAATATTTCCCACCATCCAAAACTGGTAAACTTAGAAATGACATAACATCGTTCTGTCAAATTGATGGAGAGTCAATATACGAAGCTTACGAAAGATTTAAAGATCTTTTTAGGAAGTGCTCTCATCATTCGTTACCAGATTTGTTGATAATTCAGACTTTTTATAATGAATTAGTGGGATCACTTAGTTCGATTATAGATGTTGCGGCTGGTGGTTCGTTAATGTCAAAACCTTTTGATGAGGCTTATTTGTTAATAGAAGAGATGACTACCAACAATTTTTACTGACCCTCTAAAAGGGTAAATCCTAAAAAAGTAGCTAGTATCCATGATTTTGATGCAATATCTATGTTAGCTTCATAGATTGCTGCAA
Organism: Phalaenopsis aphrodite; assembly: GCA_003013225.1. Classification (NCBI taxonomy): domain Eukaryota; kingdom Viridiplantae; phylum Streptophyta; class Magnoliopsida; order Asparagales; family Orchidaceae; genus Phalaenopsis; species Phalaenopsis aphrodite. The sequence continues at coordinate 548,457 of NEWO01000381.1, forward strand.
TATCAAAGAAATTAGATCATTATGGGAAGAATTATTCTCCAACACCTCCTATGATGGAAGAGAATTCATCTGGGCAATTTGTGGATGTTCAACTTTCATATGAGACTTTAAATGCGATTAATAGACCTAACAACCCTTATTCAAACTATTATAACCCACATTGGAATAATCATCCAAATTATAATTGTAATAAAAATTCTTCTAAAAATCAATAATTGGGAAACAACCCAGTGAACCCATTAGGAAATTCATCCAACCTAGGAAATGTTAACTATAGACCTTCTTATCCTCCAGGATTCAATAGTAACACTCAAATTAAGGAGAAGAAGTTGTCTATGGAAGAGCTGATATTAAATATTGGTCAATAATTGCAGAATCATAGAAATCAATTACAAATTCAAGGAAATCAATTATATAATCAAGGAACTACTATTAAAAAATTGAAAACCAATTAGGGCATATCGCTACTGCACTTAGTAACCGAACATTTGGAACTTTTATGAGTACTATGGAACCAAATCCTAAAGATCAAGGAAAAGAACAAATCAAAGCGATACAATTACGAAGTGGAAAAGAATTGGAAATATGGGCACAAAAAGAAAAAGAAACTGAAAAAGAGAAAGTGGATACCGAAAAAGAAAAGGATCATGAATACCCAAATTTAAAATATTCACTTACACCAATGAAAATTACTGTGGAGAAACCTCCACCACTGTTTCCTCAAAGATTGAAGTAACACAAACAGAATAAATAATTTTCCAAATTTTTAGAAATTTTTAAGAAGTTAACGGTAAATATTCCCTTCATAGAATCTTTAAAGCAAATACCCAATTATGTGAAATTTATGAAAGATATTCTGAAAAAGAAAAGGAAGTTCACAGATAACAAAACTAATACACTTAACAAAGAGTGTAGTGCAATTATTCAGAAAAAGTTTTTTGAAAAGTTAAAAGATCCTCGCAGTTTCACTATACTGTGTGCTATTGGTGAAAAGTTTTATGGAAGAGCAATATGTGATTTGGGAGCCAGCATTAATCTTATGCCTCTATCAATTTTCAAATGATTAGGATTATGAGAAGTCTCACCTACTTCTGTAACTCTTCAGTTAGCGGATCATTCAGCTACACATCTTAAGGGAGTTATAGAAGATGTGTTAGTAAGTGGATAAATTTATCTTTATTATGGATTTCATTGTTTTAGATATTGAGGAAGATAAAGAAATACCTATCATTTTAGGGAGACCATTTTTAGCTACTAGAAAAGCTATGATAGATTTTCAAAAGCGAGAATTAACGATGAGAGTTAACGTTGAAGAAGTGACTTTTAACATTGTGAAATCTATGAAATAGCCTGTTGTTGAAAGAGATAATGAATGTTTTCGTATGGAAATTAGTGAACATCTATTGAAAGAACATTTTAAAGAACATTTTGAAGAGAAAGAACAATTTGAAGAGAGTGATGAAGTTATGTTGGACGAATTAGAAAATGAAGAATTAGATTATGTTCAGGAAAGATTTGAGATGCTGGATATTACAGAAAATACTGATAAGAATCTATTTCCGTCAATTATAAAACCACCTGAACTTGAGTTGAAAATATTTCCTAGCCAGTTGAAGTATGTGTTTTTTGGAGACTCATTTACATTACTTATTATTATATCTTAAGAATTAGATGATTTACAAGAGAAAAATTTGTTAGATACATTAAAAAGATATAAGAAAGCTTTTGGTTGGACCTTAGCTGATATTAAGCAAATTAGTCCTTTGATCTGTATGTATAGAATTATATTAGATGAAAAATATAAACCAAGAGTTGATCCACAAAGGAGATTAAATCCAATGATGAAAAAAGTAGTTAAAAAGGAAATTTTAAAATGGTTAGACACTGGAATTATATATCCTATTTCAGATAATGCGTAGGTAAGTCCAATTCATTGTGTTCCTAAGAAAGGAGGAGTGACTGATGAAAAAAAGAAAATAATGAATTAATACATATCATACAAATTACTGGGTGGCGTATTTGCATGTATTATAGAAAATTAAATACTGCCACCAGGAAAGATCACTTTCCTTTACCCTTTTTAGATCAAATAGTAGATAGACTTGCTGAGCACAAATATTTTTGTTTGTTAGATAGATATATTGGTTACCATCAAATTCCTATTGCTCTTGAGGATCAAGAAAAGACAACATTTACTAGTCCTTTTGAAACATTTGTTTTTCGAAGAATGCCTTTCAGATTATGTAATGCACATGCAACATTCTAGAGATATATGATGTCTATATTTAGTAAGTTAATTGATGATGGATTGGAAGTATTTATGGATAATTTCTCTCTATTTGGAACATCATTTGATGCAAGCTAAAATTATCTTGAAAAAGTTTTAGAGTTATGTGAAAGAACTAATTTGGTTATGAATTGGGAGAAATGTCAATTTATGGTTGCATGAGGAATTGTATTAGGGCATAAAATTTCAGAAGATGGTATGGAAACAGACCCTGGAAAAATTCAAGTTATATCTAAACTAACACCTCATACTAATGTAAGAGATGTTAGAAGTTTTCTTGGACATATGGTTTTTACAGGCGTTTTATTAAAGATTTTTCAAAAATTACCAAACCTCTATGCCAAATTTTAGAAAAGGACAAGAAATTTGAATGTATTGAAAGCTGTTTAAATGCCTTTGAGTTATTAAAGGAAAAATTAATCACATCCTCTATTATAGTTTCACCTAACTGGGAGAAACCATTTGAACCGATGTGTGATGCTAGTGATTATGCTATTGGAGCTGTTCTTGGACAAACGTATGAAAAGATTTTTAAAGTTATATACTACGCTAGTAAAACTCTTAATGATGCACAAATTAATTATATTGTTATTGAAAAAGAGTTACTGGCCATTATGTATGCTTTAGATAAATTTAGATCCTATTTAATTGGAGCTAAATGTGTTGTGCACACTGATCAATATGCTATTAAATATCTAATGTAAACGAAGGATGCCAGACCAAAGTTGATTAGATGAATACTTTTGATGCAAGAATTTGATCTTGTGGTTATTGATAGAAAGGGAACTGATAATTAAATTGCTGATCATTTGTCTAGATTAGAAAACCATAAATTATCTGACTGACAATGAAATTACAGACAGTTTCCCTGATGAACAACTTTATAATATTAATGAGTGGAACATACCATGGTATGCTGATATTATTAATTATATTGTAAGTGATATTTTGCCACCTATGCTGACACTGCAACAACAGAGGAAGTTCATTCATGATGCAAAAGCATATTTTTGGGATGAGCCTTATTTATCTAAAAAATGTAAGGATCTGATTATGAGAAGATGAAGAAACTGAGCTTATCATTCAGAAATGTCATGATTCTGAATTTGGAGGACATTTTGGGTTATATAAAACTGCTTATAAAATTTTAAAAGCTGGATTTTATTGGCCTACTATCTTTAGAGATGTTTATAGATATATAAAAAACTTGTGATCAATTTCAATGAGTAGGCAATATATATAGAACAAATGAAATGCCTCTAAATTTCATGTTAGAAGTTGAGATCTTCGATGTTTGGGGATTAGATTTCATGAGACTATTTATTCCTTCATTTGGGAACTTATATATATTAATTGCAGTAGACTACATTTCTAGGTGGATTGAAGCACAAGCTTTACCTTGTTGTGACGTGAAAATTGTTTTAAGATTTTTAATGAAAAATATTTTTATTAGATACGGAATGCTTAGGATGATTATCACTAACGGAGGATCCCATTTTAGGAATAAATATATTCAGAGATTGGAAGAGAAGTTTAATATTATTCATAGAATCTCTACTGCCTATCATTCTCAAACCAGTGGGTTAGCTGAAGTTTCTAATAGATAGATTAAAGAAATACTTGAAAAGACTGTAAACCCTAGTAGAGTAGATTGGTCCACTAGACTGGATACCGCATTATGGGCTTATAGGACTAGTTATAAAACTCCTATTGGAACGACTCCTTACAGACTAATTTTTGGAAAGACTTGTCATTTACTAGTAGAGTTGGAGCATAAAGCATATTGGGCGATTAAATAATTCAATTATAATTTAAAAGATGCTCGTAAGAAGAGAATGTTACATTTAAATGAATTGAAAGAATTAAGAAATGAATCTTATGATAATGATAGAATTTATAAGAGGGAACTAAAGTTATGGCATGATCAGAAGATTAACCAAAAGAAATTTGAACTAAGACAAGGAGTTTTGCTTTACAACGCTAGGCTGAAGTTATTCCTTGGGAATTGAAGTCTCGTTGGTTAGGGCCCTTTACTGTGACTGAAGTTTATACTTACGGAGCTGTTGAAATTGAAGATTAGATGACTGAAAAATAGATTTAAAGTAAATGGACACAGATTAAAACCGTATTTTGAGGGTAAAAGACCAAATTTTAAAGAGGTTTTATTGATCAGTCAACCTGAATAACACCTGAATAGGTCGGGCTGACGACGTTAAACCAAGCACTTTATAGGAGCCAACCCATAGTTATCTTTACTTTTATTGTGATTATAGTAGTTTTTATTTGAAATTATTTTTATTTTGTGGTAGTATTAAGTTCTAATACTCTTATTTACCTTTGAATCATCATAAGAATTGTATCCATAAAGAAAAATTGGAACGCATTCGGACCAGAGCAAAATTGTGCAATTTTTGCCTTGGTCACCGACGGCGCCCTTGACACAGCCGACGGTGGGTTTTTCTCGAGAGTCTAGACAAAATAAATATAGAAGCATGTCGACAGCGCCCTCAACCCCACCGACGGTGAGACCGGTGAGATGGCAGTTTCTAGAGTTGAATGGCGGGTTTTGGCAATTTTTGGGCAAGAGTTACCCTTTTAAACTCCCAAATTCGATTCCTTAAGTCATATTTTCCCCAAAAATGAAGTGAAACTCCACCAATTTCATTTCTATGGCGTCCAATTCCTCTAATAATCTCAGAATGTGAGTTTTCAATCGATAAAAGTTTATTAATACGGAAGCGCAGTGAATCTTCAACAAGTTACTGACGAAGAAAAGATTGATCAAGGAATGAGGATTCAAAAATCGAGGATTAAATAATCCCTCTACCAAAATTGAAGAGATGATAGTGCGGCGAAGATGGGAAGTGCTGTGCTATACTACTGCTGCCATGGTTATTCCTGTGGTAAAAGAATTTTATGCAAATTTGCATGGAATTAACCAAGGAGTTATTTATGTGTGAGGTAGATGGATCACTTTCACTCTTGCACGAATCAATGAATTATACATGATCGAGAACATTCCTATCTGCCACTATTCCAACTTCATCCTAACAAGAAACTAGATGATTGAAATTGACCAATATTTAACTGAAGAAACTGAAGACTGGGAAATGAGAGAAAATGAGTATGTTAGTTTTTCTGCGACACTCTTAAATCCCGTTTCAAAACATTGGCACTTTTTCAGTTCTACGAAACTGTTACTGACAATGAAGATAGGTAAAGTTTATAAGGAAAGTGTTATTTTAAATTATTACATCCAAAGGGAACTGCTGATCGATATTGGATCAATAATTGTGAAGTCGGTTTTGGGTCTGATCGTTCATGGATCAACTTATGGGCATGGACAGCCTTCCACAATTTTCTCACTTTGCAGTCAGTTCCAAGTGTCCTACAAAAATTGTGAAAAGGTACTTCTACCTTGGAAGCCTTTGGACCCAACTGAGAGATTCCTAGCTTTTGAAGATGAAAATGACATGGTTATTATAATAGATCAATCATCTCAGAATTCACTGCCAGTTCAACCCTTAGTTCCTGACAAGACTTTGGTGATCTTGCGCAAAATCAAGAAATTGGAGGAGGTACAAAATGTCATGGATGAGATTAATAATATCTCTGATTTCTTTAATAATGTGGACTAAAGGATGAAAGTACATTTTGATCACTCTGAACATTTAGAAGATAGTTTGATACGGCTGATGAGGAGGATGAAATTGATAGAAGAGGATTCTATTGAAGAATTTCAATACTGACCCTTCTACAACCTCTTCGTTCATGTGCAATCAATGGGTGATCTCAGAGGAGATTCTAGTACTGAATCTAATGAATAGTAGATTTATATTACTACCTGCTGTCTATCTATATAATTTGATTTTGAACTTTGTATTTGCTTTTTTTTAGAATTATGCTTTTAAATCTCTGTATAGTTGAGACTAAGCATAGGATGTTTTGTTTTCAGCATTTTGAGTGTTGTGGTTTGGATTGCAATGCTGAATTAATGTATTGAGGTTGAGAAAATACCAAACTTAGGTGTGTTATGTCACGTATATTGTACCCCTTGGAATTCATATATAAAAGTGATGTTTTATGTTATGAAAGTTTATTTGTGATATATACATCATTTNTACTACTTGTCTGTCTATCTATATAATTTGATTTTGAACTTTGTATTTGCTTTTTTTTAGAATTATGCTTTTAAATCTCTGTATAGTTGAGACTAAGCGTAGGATGTTTTGTTTTCAGCATTTTGAGTATTGTGGTTTGGATTGCGATGTTGAATTAATGTATTGAGGTTGAGAAAATACCAAACTTGGGTGTGTTATGTCACGTATATTGTACCCCTTGGAATTCATATATAAAAGTGATGTTTTATGTTATGAAAGTTTATTTGTGATATATACATCATTTAATCACTTAAAATTATGTTTATAATGATTGAACAGATGCCGTTTAGGCTTGAAATTGAACGAAATTACAAAAATCTGAGATTTGAAACAAAATCCGTAGAGCCCGCCGAAGGCACCCCCGACGCCACCGACGACGGATTTTTCCCGAGAGTTCTGTTTAAATTTCAATAGAGCGCGTCGACGGTGCCATCGACCCCGCTGACAGTGAGATAAAAAAAAACACCTTTAACCATGATTTTGACCAGTCAATCACCACTATTCATCATCCCATTTCGCCTAAAAACATAATTTTTAACCTAGGGCTTGAGAGATCTTGGATTGAGAGGCAATTTCAAGGCTTTTGGACACCGACTTTGTTCATCTCTAGGTAAGAGCTTCACTCCAAGCTAAAAATATTTGATTTCCACCTTGAATTTCTTCCACATTGAGGAGATCCAAAAAAATTGAGAATGTGAAGAAAATATTGGGAAGAAATTCATGGAACTTAGTGTTAAACTCTCAGAATTACTATTGGAAGCCTTTATTTCATATTTGAAGTATATTTTGCAATTTTTCTATAAATTGATTAGATTGAAATGGCTCCATGTCAAAAGAAACGAATTGAGTTCGACGTCTCTCTCTTCGTCAATGTAAAAGCTCATTCAAGATTTACTTCAGTATTTAAAGGAAAGAAGTGTATACAAGATTGAGTTTTTGAGAGTCTAGGAAAAGAAATTAAACAAGTTATTGCCAAGCGAAGGTGGGAAAACTTATGTTACACCACCAATAAAGCTGATGCAAATTTTGTGAAGGAGTTCTATGCCAACGTAATCTATTCTGAAGATGGAATCGTTCAAGTGCAGGGAATTTCTTGTTGAATTTAATGCCGCCCGCATCAACACCTTTTACGAAGTCCCAGACTCTTATAGCTGTCATTATGAATCCTTTAGTACGATGGAAGGCCTCCAGAATGATGTGATTAACTTTCTCACTGATGGGAAATGAACGTGAAAGATTAAACAACGAGAACGAGTAAATTTTTCTGCTTCCATGTTGAATGCCACCTCTAAGGCATGACACAATTTTATTTCCTCTACTCAGTTACCAACTTATCACCATAGTGAGGTAACTAGAGATACAGCTATTCTAAATTTCGGTATTCAGAATAATAGAACTATAAATGTGGGGAGAATTATTTTTAAGAATATATTGACTACTGCAAGGAGTGAGACAAGTGGAGGTCTAAGACATCCTGACCTTATTTATGCACTTTGCCAACTTTCTAGAGTGGAAACTGGAGATGAAGAATGGGTTTACTCTATGAAACCCATTAGTAAGGCTAATTTAAGAACTTATGAATCCCATGAGAAATGGAGAACTTGAAGTAGAAATCAAGAACCTTCTACTAGTAAAGATGTCCCCTCTAAAAGTTATTACCTTCCACCTTCTAGTTCCCATACCCTAACCGATTTGATGAATGAGTTGACCTTGCAGTGGAAGAGCATAGAATTAATAAATTAAAGGATTGGAGGTTTAGAACTTCGACATGATTATGATAGCGAGTACCTTCAGAGGCATTCAAATTTTGAGGTAGCTTATTACGAAGCTCAGTCCCGACATTACAGAGGTGAGTATGATGTTACATTCCCTGACTGCCCTCGATATACTCAGTATCAGCCTGATCCACCTGCTGATCAAGGAGATGAAGACATAGTTTAGGATTTTGATATTTGAATGTAATTGATGCACTTGTACTTGTACTTTTATTTCTGTGATCTTTTGTAATAGAAATGGATGTTTATGTGTATTTAGACTTTCATTTTTATTATTATGTTGTACTTTGATGATTTTTAATTTTCTTATAAATTTAGTGTTATAGTTAAGGTTGCATGTGTAGTATAATAGATGTTGAGTAGTATTTTGGAATGTAATGTGATTTTTATTTCACATTTTAATTACAATTGTTTGTTTAGTATTGTAGTTGTGTTAGGAAATATTGTGCTTGTTTAATGTTTTTAAGTTTACATTTAATATATATATATATATATATAAACATATGATCGGTGTGAGAGAGTACGTAATATTTCTAGAAGAAAAGAAATGTCTCTAAATTTCATTAACTGAAAATTTCTCTAATGATTTATATGTGTAGAAAGCTCCTAATATTACAAACCAGGTGAAGTAGAAATTTTGAGAAGGCCTGCAAAAATTTCAGAATGATGAAAATGCCTAAAATACTGAGGTATGAGTTATATTTAAAGTTTTTCTTTCCACCTGTATTATTTCATATTTAAAAATTTAAGTTTGGGGGAGGGAAGAAAAATATTAACTATTAGATGTCCTCTATTTAATTATTTTCAAAAATTATTTAATGATTTTATGTAGTGAATTTAATTCAGGTAACTATATTTTGGAGCTATTTAAATATTATGGTAGATTTAAAGAAATATTTTTTTAATGAAAATTAAATTTGTAACTTAAGATATATATTATAAGAGAATAAGACTATAGTTAACTATTTAAAGTAAAAGAAACTATATTTTGAAGTATTAAGAATCTGGAAATTCATTTGGGAAGAAAAGATTGGGGCTCAATGATTTAAACCTATGAAATATTTATAAGGTAAAGGAATGCTTTGAGTTTCAAATTTAGGGAAAAAAAGGTGATGTTCAAAATCATTAAAGGCTATCGAGATATAATAATCCTCA
>NEWO01000381.1:573926-594761 GCA_003013225.1 Phalaenopsis aphrodite
AACTTCATATACATGATCATTTTACTTTTCAAATCAAATTCACTTATAACACATTTGAGAACAAATAAAATTCAAGTATGAAAATATTTTTCATCCCCCCCAAACATAAATTTTTAACAGATTTAATAGTTTAGTATCATATATATATAAGCAGGGATGAAAATTGAAATAACATGCTTACATGAATTTTCATACCCTAATTATATAAGTGTAAAACTAAAAACAGGAGTAAAATTAATTTTTGATCAATTTTTTTTTATCATTTTCATTTCAATTCGACATGTAGAGATTCAATAGACTTCTAAGTAGTGGGTACAAACATAAAAAAAAACTAACACACTAACTTGATTTCCAGTCTCAACATAAAATCGAACACTCTAACAAGATAAAAGAAAAATACAGGGTAGCAATTTTCTGAGTTTAAAATTTAAACCTAAGTTAGCAAGCTTTCCAAATTTTCACAAGACATAGAAATAAGTTCAATCCTAACTAACTAAAACACAATAATCAACAAACATCAACAATTACTACCCTAGAATTTAAAAGAAACTACTAACAAAACACAACATCACAATAACAATTAAACGAAACAAAAGTCTCACACATCAGAAAGTCCAAACAAGTACACAAATGCAATTGTATCAAGTTCACACTACGTAGTTCGTCACATATTACGAATATAAAAATAAAATCAGTCCTCCTCCTCAGCATCATTAGAATCACCGCTATTCTAGACATCTACAGGCTCATAATCAAGGTATCTAGGATATGGAGGAAATTGCAATCCTTGGTTACCCCTAATGAGGTTTTCTAGAGATGAATGAAATTTCTTCTCATAATCACTTTTCTATCTATTATACCCATAATATGACTTGCAAAGCTTTCTAAATTTCATACCTTATATGTGGTATAGTTGATATTGTCCATCATCCTCTGCAATAATTGATTTTAAGTTTTAGTAGACTCACCTCTAGAAGTAGAAGCTCTCGAGGTAGATGGTCTAGATGTAGATACAACAGAGGTAGAAACAACAGACATTGCCATTCCATAACTCCTTGAAAATCCTCCTCTCCAGCCAAAAATAGAATGCTTTGAATATGACTTCACATTCACACTTGTAATTGGCTTTACAGGCAACAATACTTCCTCCCAGCTATCATATCTCACTCCAGCCTGCTCACATAAAGAAAAGATTAAGGAAGTAAATCCCAAACTTGCAGTAGTAACAACAGTGGCAGAACTGATGATAGTCTGATAAATCAAAGCTCCAATATTGATGAGCTTCCCTTCCTGAATACAATAGTTCAATGTTGCTCTCTCTCAGGTAACTTCACTGATATTATTTGTCGGTAATAGACAAGCTGAAATAATATAGAGACATGCCTTCAAAGGAGCACTTAACTTCAAGGTAGAAAAGTTAAATCTCCTCTCACTTGCGATTTTCCAGAGCCCTGTTCCAACTGTTAAATAAGAAATAATCTCATCTAGCTCCGTCTCAGTAGGACTATAGTTCGCATAAAAACACAAAGTATCAGGTGATAGATGGTAAAACATATTGATCACCTCCGATGAAAAAGGTACCAATTTTCTTTTAATCATGGCTCGATCATCTTCAGCCTCAGGTGGGTTTTCATAAAACACCCTAACTATAGAAATAACAGCCACAACATAAAAATAGCTGAATCTTTCCCATTGTCGGTGAATGATCAGATCTTCTACGGATCCACCTGGATTCTTGAAACATCGCTCCTAGATGAGTTTTTGTGATTACAGAGCATCACTATGTCTATCTTGAGCTTTTGGACTCACAAACTTGGTCAAATCAAAGGGGCTTTTTTCCTTTACCCCTCTTCATTCTTGGTGTCATTCTAGAAATTTCATAAAATTCCACAATAACTTCAATAATCAAATCTAATCTACAAAACTTAACTTCTATAAGCTTAAACTACATTTTCTATGCAATTTCCATAGATTTTTCCTCACTTTTCACCATGAATAGTGATTTTTGGGTTTCTTCAAATGTACTCAAAATACATGGTGAAAATCCAATTTTTTTTACATAGAAGTGAAGCTCTTACCTGAAGAAATCCAAATCTAGCAAAATTTGCTCAATTCAACCAAAAAATCTCCACGAAATGGCTTACCTTAGACTTCCAAATTGCGAACTCAAGAGGTTGAAGGTGACGGCGAGAGTAAAAATGGTGATTTTTTGGGTTATTTTTCACTTTTAACCGTCGTGAACCAGTGCTTAAGCACAGATTAGTCGCTCTTAGGTGCCTGCCTCTCGGGTTACATCGTGCTTAAGTGCGATAATGTGGCGTTTAAGTGCTAGTGCACGATTTTTGATATTCTTGAACTAAAGTAAAATGCACTATAAGCCTAAATATGCTACCTCTAAATGGTCTTATATCACATAAATGACTAATTTCCTCTCCTTTAACTCCCCTCTTTCTCAAAATTCTCCAATATAACTCGTTCAATTTGAGACTAAAATAACACAAAATTTTCACACAAACAAACATATACATTCATTTACAAACTAGTACAAGTGCATATAACACTTAATTCTCACTCCAAATAGTTTCGGATGAGAAAATCTTCTAAATACAAACATTAAACAAACTATCGTAAACTCCAAAAATAATAATTAACAATTAACACATTAAACAACGACTCCTAACAAACAAAACTTAATTCCATTCTTCAATTGTTGGGCTAAACTCCGGTCTTTCGTTAGTCTCTCCTGGGGCAATCAAAATATAAAATTGATAAAACAGATGGTGGTGACGAGCTCTAATACTATCTTTTTCAATCCATTTTTGCTTAAGATACATCCCCTTATCCGCTTATTTTATATAACTAGTATGATTAAATTGCATTTTCAATTGCCATCTAATATGCTCTAGATGTGCATGAATCTCAATTACCTTTATCTCAAGTAAAGCCATGATAGTCTCAATTTTGTTAATCTTTTTCAATATTCCTTCAATACTAAAGGCTAAGAAAGCATCATACATCTCTTGTACATTTTTACTAATGAATCTCTTCCTTCATCTTTAAATCGATCTCCCATGAAGACATCTTCTCAAAATCTCTCTCTCTCTCTCTTAGACTGCTAGGGCTAAACATTCCTTCACAAAACCCTTCTATTTATAAGCCTAAATCCCTCTAGTAACTCTTAGGCACGTCCTAAAGATGCCTTGACACGTTTTAGTTAACCAATTGATGGTTAAACCTACTAGAATTTGAATTTCGAACATGGTTTTTAACACCCGCGCTTAAGCTCCAGTGCTCAATTTTTCCCTAGTTAACTTAACATCCAAATTTTCATTTCAGCATGTCTAGATTACTATATAAAGTCTTAAAATCAATACTAAAACATTATAATTTAAAAAATGTTACCTTAAATTTTCTTAATCACATAAAAACAACAATAAAAGAAAAACACACTGATAACTATGGGTTGCCTCCGACAAAGTGCTTGGTTTAACGTAGTCAGCCCAACGTAACCAGTGCTTATTCTGTTTGACCCAATATCATTCAAACTTTAAATTTATGTTGATCCCTTACTAAATAAGGTTTCAGTCTATGACCATTCACTTTAATTACTTTCTCAGTTTTAGGATCTTTGATATCCACAGCTCCATAAGGATAAACTTTTATCACAACAGATGGGCCCATCCACCTCGACTTAAGTTTTTCCTAGAAATAATCTTAACCTTGCATTGTATAAAAATACTTATTTCCTTAGCGATTCTATCGTTTATATGATATTTATTTAATAATTTCTCCATTATGGCATTTAAGAAATGACTTCCCCCATTGTTTATGATAACTTTCGGCATCCAAAATCTACAAAATATATTCATTTTCAAAAATTTTGCAACACTTTGAGCATCACATCGAGGTATAGGAAAAACTTCTATCTATTTGGATACATAGTCCATTGCTAACAATATATATAAATTTCCAAAAGAAGGTATAAATGGTCTCATGAAATTTAATCCCCAAACATCAAATATTTCAACTTCAAGCATATAATTGAGGGGCATCTCATTTCTTCTAGAAATATTGCCTACTCGTTGACATCTATCACAAGTTTTAATATAAGCATTAACATCTTTAAAGATAGTAGGCCAATAAAATCTAGATTATAAAATTTTGTATGCTCTTTATCAACACGAAAATGTCTCCCAAAATTAGAATTATGACATTTTTGAATAATTTCATAAGTCTCTTCTAAAGGTACACATCTTCAAATAATTAGATCCATTCCTTATTTAAATAAAAATGGGTCATCCCGAAAATAAGTCTTAGCTTCAGAAATAAATTTTATCTTTTGTTGGTATGTCATTACATAGGGTGGAATATCACTAACAAGAAAGTTCACAATGTCGGCATACCACAGAAAACACCACTCATTAATATTGAACAGTTTTTCATTTGGAAAATGTTCCTTAATTTCTTTTTCAAAACATAAAGGTTTTTCTAACTCAAGCCTAGACAAATGATCAGCAATTTGATTTTCAATCCCCTTTCGATCTACTATTTTAAATTTAAACTCTTGCAAAAGTAGAATCCATCTTATAAGTCTAGGGTTAACATCCTTCTTTTTCATTAAGTACTTAATAACAGAATGACCTGTATGCATTACGAAATGAGTCCTAATTAAATATGATCTAAATTTATCAAAGGCATATCCTATTGCTAATAACTCTTTTTCAGTTGTTGTATAGTTGATTTGAGTTTTATTAAGAGTTTTACTAGCATAGTAAATTACTTTGAAAATTTTATCATATCTTTATCCTAAAACAGCTTGAATAGCATAATCACTAGCATCACACATTAGTTCAAAAGGTTTTCCCCAATGTGGTGAAACTATAATTGGTGTAGTGACTAATTTTTATTTTGATAACTCAAAAGCTTTTAGGTAGTATTCATCAAAATTGAAAATTGCATCTTTCCCCTATAAATGGCTTAAAGGGTTAGTAATTTCTTTAAAAGTCTTCAATATATCGCATGTAGAATCAAGCATGTCCTAAAAAAACTCCTAATTTCCCTTACATTTGATTGATAAGGTAAATTAATGATCACTTGAATTTTAGCAGGATCCACTACTATACCATGTTTTGATATTTGAAGCCCTAATACAGTTCCTCCTGCTACCATAAATTGGCACTTTTCCCAATTAAGGACTAAATTTGTTTCTTCACAGCGCTTAAGAACTTTTNAACACAGAGGTGATAGATGGTAAAACATATTGATCACCTCCGATGAAAAAGGTACCAATTTTCCTTTAATTATGGCTCGATCATTTTCAGCCTCGGGTGGGTTTTCATAAAACACCCTAACTATAGAAATAACAGCCACAACATAAAAATAGCTGAATCTTTCCCATTGTCGGTGAATGATCAGATCTTCTACGGATCCACCTGGATTCTTGAAACATCGCTCCTAGATGAGTTTTTGTGATTACAGAGCATCACTATGTCTATCTTGAGCTTTTGGACTCACAAACTTGGTCAAATCAAAGGGGCTTTTTTCCTTTACCCCTCTTCATTCTTGGTGTCATTCTAGAAATTTCATAAAATTCCACAATAACTTCAATAATCAAATCTAATCTACAAAACTTAACTTCTATAAGCTTAAACTACATTTTCTATGCAATTTCCATAGATTTTTCCTCACTTTTCACCATGAATAGTGATTTTTGGGTTTCTTCAAATGTACTCAAAATACATGGTGAAAATCCAATTTTTTTTACATAGAAGTGAAGCTCTTACCTGAAGAAATCCAAATCTAGCAAAATTTGCTCAATTCAACCAAAAAATCTCCACGAAATGGCTTACCTTAGACTTCCAAATTGCGAACTCAAGAGGTTGAAGGTGACGGCGAGAGTAAAAATGGTGATTTTTTGGGTTATTTTTCACTTTTAACCGTCGTGAACCAGTGCTTAAGCACAGATTAGTCGCTCTTAGGTGCCTGCCTCTCGGGTTACATCGTGCTTAAGTGCGATAATGTGGCGTTTAAGTGCTAGTGCACGATTTTTGATATTCTTGAACTAAAGTAAAATGCACTATAAGCCTAAATATGCTACCTCTAAATGGTCTTATATCACATAAATGACTAATTTCCTCTCCTTTAACTCCCCTCTTTCTCAAAATTCTCCAATATAACTCGTTCAATTTGAGACTAAAATAACACAAAATTTTCACACAAACAAACATATACATTCATTTACAAACTAGTACAAGTGCATATAACACTTAATTCTCACTCCAAATAGTTTCGGATGAGAAAATCTTCTAAATACAAACATTAAACAAACTATCGTAAACTCCAAAAATAATAATTAACAATTAACACATTAAACAACGACTCCTAACAAACAAAACTTAATTCCATTCTTCAATTGTTGGGCTAAACTCCGGTCTTTCGTTAGTCTCTCCTGGGGCAATCAAAATATAAAATTGATAAAACAGATGGTGGTGACGAGCTCTAATACTATCTTTTTCAATCCATTTTTGCTTAAGATACATCCCCTTATCCGCTTATTTTATATAACTAGTATGATTAAATTGCATTTTCAATTGCCATCTAATATGCTCTAGATGTGCATGAATCTCAATTACCTTTATCTCAAGTAAAGCCATGATAGTCTCAATTTTGTTAATCTTTTTCAATATTCCTTCAATACTAAAGGCTAAGAAAGCATCATACATCTCTTGTACATTTTTACTAATGAATCTCTTCCTTCATCTTTAAATCGATCTCCCATGAAGACATCTTCTCAAAATCTCTCTCTCTCTCTCTTAGACTGCTAGGGCTAAACATTCCTTCACAAAACCCTTCTATTTATAAGCCTAAATCCCTCTAGTAACTCTTAGGCACGTCCTAAAGCTGCCTTGACACGTTTTAGTTAACCAATTGATGGTTAAACCTACTAGAATTTGAATTTCCAACATGGTTTTTAACACCCGTGCTTAAGCGCCAGTGCTCAATTTTTCCCTAGTTAACTTAACATCCAAATTCTCATTTCAGCATGTCTAAATTACTAAATAAAGTCTTAAAATCAATACTAAAACATAATAATTTAAAAAATGCTACCTTAAATTTTCTTAATCACACACGAACAACAATCAAAGAAAAACACACTGATAACTATGGGTTGCCTCCCACAAAGTGCTTGGTTTAACATAGTGAGCCCAACGTAACCAGTGCTTATTCTGGTTGACCCAATATCATTCAAACATTAAATTTATGTTGATCCCTTACTAAATAAGGTTTCAATCTATGACCATTCACTTTAATTACTTTCTCAGTTTTAAGATTTTTGATATCCACAGCTCCATAAGGATAAACTTTTATCACAACAAATGGGCCCATCCACCTCGACTTAAGTTTTGCCTAGAAATAATCCTAACCTTGCATTGTATAAAAATACTTGTTTCCTTAGCAATTCTATCGTTTATATGATATTTATTTAATAATTTCTCCATTATGACATTTATGAAATAGCGTATCTGAAATAGCGTAGATAATTCCAACATCTAACCACTTTAAAATTTCTTTCTTAATAACTTTTTTGATTACAAGATTCTATCTCCTTTGATGATCAACCCTAGTTTTGCAGCGCTCTTCCATACAAATTCTATGCATACAAATTGAATGACTGATTCCTTTAATATCATCTATTGTCCATCCAAAGGCTTTCTTAAAATTTTTCAAAATTTTCATCATTCTTTCTTTTTCTTCCATCATTAACTTTGAGGAAATTATAACAGGTAAAGTAGTGGAATCACCTAAAAAGGCATATTTTAAATGATGAGGAAGTAATTTCAAC
The DNA here is from genome assembly GCA_003013225.1 of Phalaenopsis aphrodite. NCBI lineage: Eukaryota > Viridiplantae > Streptophyta > Magnoliopsida > Asparagales > Orchidaceae > Phalaenopsis > Phalaenopsis aphrodite. The sequence goes on from NEWO01000381.1 coordinate 581,770, forward strand.
TCAAGTTCTGGAGATTTTTCTTTTGATGGACAAAATGATTTATCTTTTCCTATTGTGTCTAGAATTTCAAAACTTTCTCGAACATAGTTTGAATCATTCTTGAAAAGATATTCACATTGATCTAATTCATCTTCTTGTTCATGTTCCAAATATTTTACTTGAAATGTTTCTTCATAATTAGTTTTGAAATGACATTCACTTAGATATCTTATAACATCCATTCTATGACATTCATCATCTTTACCTTTTGTAGGATACTTCATTGATATTGAAATACTAAAAGTTATAGTTTGATCTTTGATGTGCATTGTTTAATTCCCCATTCTGCACATCTATCATTACTTTATTTGTGGCTAGGAAAGGTCTTCCCAAAATGATAGGTACCTCTTTATCTTCCTCCATATCCAACACAATGAAATCAACAGGAAAGGTAAATTGATTCACTTTCACTAGGACATCTTCTATAACTCCTTTATGGTAAGTTATCAAACGATCTGCTAAATACAAAGTTACAATGTAGGGGTTATTTCTCCTAATCCTAATATTTTGAATATTGATAATGGCATAAGGTTAATGCTTGCAACTAAATCACATAACAGTTTCTAATAAAATCTGTCTCCTATCACACATGGAATTGCATAACTACTAGGATCTTTAAGCTTTTCAGGATGCGTATTCTGAATAATTGCAATGCACTCCTCACTAAGTGCAACAGTCTCATTATCTTCAAACTTCCTTTTTCTGTTGAGAACATCCTTCATAAACTTTACATAGCTTGACATTTATTCTAAGGCTTCAGCAAATGGAACATTAATTGTAAGCTTCTTACAAATTTTTAGAAATTTTGAAAATTACTTATCCAACTTCTGTTGATGAAGTATCTGAGGAAATGGTGGTGGTGGTTTTTCTAACGTTAAGTAGAAAAATAGGTCTTTCAGAATCTTTTGTAGTGTCTTCTTTTGATTCTTCAATTTCTTTTCTCTCTACTTCAATTTCTTTTTTAACCCTACATTCCAACTCTCTTTCACTTCTAAGTTGAACGGATTTTACTTGCTCTTTATTATGGTCTTTTGGATTTGGTTCAGTATTACTAGGAAGTGTTCCTTGGGATCTATTACTTAATGAATTTGCGATCTGTCTAAGTTGATTCTCAATATTTCTAATTATAGCTCCTTGACTTTGTAATTGATTTCTCATTTGTAACACAACTTCTCCTTAAAGGGTGCCAAAAACTTAATCCCGATTACTTATTGTATGTAATAGTATAACAATGTCTTTGATGATATTTTTCACTTATGTTTCCTTATTTTGAAACAAAACCAAAAACTTGATCCTTAAGAAAATAAGAATTTAATTCTTTAGTATATATATACATATATATATATATATATACATATATTGGGATATTACACAAATATACATATCATTATCAAGTAATATAGGACTTTTTGTTTAAGACTTAAATGTCAAACCCATAGGAAAAATAAGCAATATGCATAATTGATCAACAAACTTTCTATTTTAAAAATATAATTACTTAAACTATAAATATTTTCACAGTTGGTAAAATTGAATTCTTTTTGGTTATTTTGATATTTTGACAAAAAAAAAATAAAAATTTCTAAAGATAACTTGAGTTAATGTAAAGAAAAGTACTTGATATAAAAATATCTTTCTCCTTATCATGAATCAATAATAAATATAAGAATTCTGTTGTGGATATATGTGAATTATGTTGTGTTAAATATGAGCAATAATATTCTTTACCCTTACCAGAGATACTATAAAGAATATTGGCTAATTTAAAGTTTGAATAGTTCTAAAGACTGGCTAGGTAGGGAAGATACTAGCTCTCACTCTAGAGTTCCCTTGATTCCTTCCACCAGAGGGCTATCATATCAGAACCTAAAACTATAAACCAAATTGGAGGCTTTAACCTGTAACTTTAAAGTCCTCTAACTCTACACCCTTTAAAGATTATTTCCCTATTTATTTACACTAAATCATATGAATTACATTCTTATTCATACAACCTCATTTGATTATTTCCAATTGTTGCTGAAACAATACCAGCCCGGTTCTTACATGTTCTCACAACAATTTGTAACATCTAGGTAGGTCAAATTAAGAAGTTAATTAAGTACATGTATTTAAATCAACACAACTTCTTCCAACATTAAAGATCAATACTCTCCACAACTTCCATCCAACACTTTAATTACTTATCATTTTAAAGAGAAAGATAAAGAAAACTACTCAGGATCTATGGAGAAATCAAAACTACACTATAGTTCAGAAGTAGAAATCATTGTTAAACCAACAAGAAGTCTTGATTAAAACAAAAAGTAGTTTAAAAACAAAAGATAAAAACTTATCTCAAATCCTCCACCAAACTCTTGAAGTTACTTTGAATCTTATCTCTTTTACAACACTCTTGTCTCTCAAAATAAAACTAAAAACAAAGAGGATAAAGCAAATTTGTGGTGGCTAAAAATCTCTCCAAAACTCCCCCTTTCCAGCACTTATTAGAATTTTCAAGCACACTTCAAAAAGTATCAGCTTCTTTTATTTATAAATCTCCAAGTGGTGCCTTGACAACTCTTTAAAATGTGTCCCAATTTGATGTATTCTCCTAAAGATGCCTCATTTCACAAGTCCTTTAATCATAATTTTGTTTTTAGTGGTCATATCCACCTTTTTTTGCCAATAGGTGCCTCAAATTTCCCTTCAAAATTTGGTAAAATGAAGTAAACTATCAAATAATTGCCTCTGGCGCTTAGGCGCCAAAACACTTTAGCACATTTTTCTCATTTTTGCTCCCAATTTGATCTTTTTTCACTCCTTTTAGCATTTTTCACCTTTTTACTTGTACCTGAAAGAAAAAAAACACACAAATACCTTCCAATAAAGCACAATATCTCAAAAATAGGTATAAAAATATGTCTAAAAGTACTATATATTTTAGGTGTATCAGCTCCCATTCGTAATGAAGAATCAAGAGAAGAAGAAGAAGATGATGATGATGATGGAGTGGAAGGAGATGAAGATTGATATTTTATGAGTTTTGGTTAGTTATTTTGATGTGTTTTTGTTTTAATTTTGGTGTATTTTATTTGAAAAACTTGTTGTAGCAAAAGGCTTTTAATGTTGTGTTATGGACTTACCGTTTGTAATAGTAATTGTAGACTGTTTACTTTTCAGTTTTAGTTTTAGTATTTTCATTTTGAGCTCGTTAAATGTTTAGTATTTTCAATTTTTATTTTTTAGTTTTTGTATATATGTGTTTAATTCCCAGTAAGTTCTTTAGAATATATTATGTTTTATTTAATGCTTTAAAGCCTACATGTAGTTTTAAAGTTAGTACTTACAGTATACCAGAACCAATTTCATGATCAGAAATCCTCTACAAGTTAGTTTTTGTTTTCATGTCCTTGCTGTTTTCTTTCACCAACTAAAATTTTGTACTAAAATGTTTTTAAAATCATTTAAAAATTTAAGTTTGGGGGAAAAGAAAATTTTCTTTTAAAATGGAGAAAACTAATTTTTATTTGTCCTAAAGTAACTATATTTTTCAAAATTTATTTAACATGACTTGGGATATTGAGATTTAACTTTAAATGACTATACTTATATTTATAAATATTATAGTAAATTTAGGTAAAAAAATTAAATAATGAAGGTCAATTCTAAAGTTAAAGATCTTTGGTATGATAGGATAAGACAATGCTTTTCTATTTTAAGTAAAGGAAAATTGTATTTTTAAAATGTTAAGAATTTTAGAGTTTCATGTAAGATAAAAGGAATGATACTTTATGAAAAATCATAAACTAGTATAATTTTATTAAGGAGGGGTGGAGTTTTGACTTTAGGAAGAGGAAAGTGAAGTTCAAAACTATTAAAGCTATCCGGATATCGTAATCCTCACTTAAAAATGAAAAAGAAAAAGAGAAGAAAGGATTTAAAAGTTTAGAAAGCTTTATTACACTTTCTAAACTTGTATTGAAGTATTAGTAGCATTTCTAGTAAAGTTTTTATGAAGTTCTTTTTCATATAAATGTTCTAAATGTCCTTAGCATGACAAATTGTTATTCTTCTTGAAAAAAATAGAGATTCATAAATCCTAAATTTGATTAGTAGATATTCTTAGACTTTTAGTTGGAACCTAAGTTATTTAATGTTTTTTTAAATTTTGCTATTCTATTTATTGAACTAAAGTATAGAAGTGATAAGTTAATCTCTATGCTAAAGTCATATGCTTTTATGTAATTAAAGTATTACTTAAGGATAAGTAACATTTAGGTTTGGGGGATTTAGACAAAAATAATATACTATTTTAAGTACCCTTTTTACATTTATTTTTGGAGATATTGCACTTTAAAGAAAAGTATTTTTGTATTTTTATTACAGGTATACCATTTTTAGACATTTGGAGCAAAAATGGCAAAACGAGTTAAATTTGGAGCAAAAACAACCAATTATGGGGTTTGACACATGATGCGCCAAAAACCAGAGCACTGCGCATGAAGCACCAAGCACAACATTTTCAAATTAAGGTGGTTCAAAATGAATTTTGCATGAATTTTCATAGGGACAGTTGTTCTAAGCACCCCATAGAGTTATTCAATGCATGTAGATACTTTGGAAGGTTCCAATTTGAAGAGATTTGACTCTTAAATCAAGGACGCACATCTTTTGAAACTCAAAGTTTTGACTTTTGAATTTTGTAGGGAATTGAGACTCTTTTCAGAGAGCAGAGGGAGCCAATAAAAGGGGACTTTTGAAAGGACTTGGAAGGGGGGACGAAAAAGTTAGAGAGAGGATGGCGTGAGTTAGAGAGAGAAAAAGGAGGAGATTTACTTCTAGAGTTGTAAGAGGAGAGGGAAGGTGAGAGATTTCTTCTTCATTACTTTTCTAAGAGAGAATTGGGAGAGATTGTCAAGAGGGAAAGGCATGGAGAGAACTTCTAAAAATTTGCTTGGGAAGCATTATGAGTTAAGTTGCACTTTTTATTTCTTTTGTTTGTGAACATGTTTCTATATATGAATTCCATATTTTATCGTATCCTTCTCATGAATTTTGAGTAGTCTTCTTTATCCTTCCCCCTACATTGAAGAAATGGTTTTTTGAAGAATTGATTTTGTTTTCTATGGTTTTAATTGTCAATAATTTGTGATGATTTAAACTCTGATCTTTATTTACTTTTCAATCTGGTCAATTGAATTATTAAAATGTGTTGAGAATTATATATTCAGAAATACGGATATGATTTCTACAACAAATTTAGAATCACATTTGACTTCATGGGAGAGTATTTCGTTCATGTCATTGGGTACAAATAAATAAGGAAATATACTTTATTGGATGAAGAATTGGAAGATTTTAATGTGACAGATTAGAATCCCCAATTTGGTTCAGTTGATTGAAAACTAATACGAGCATGTTAGCCCNTATCCTTCTCATGAATTTTGAGTAGTCTTCTTTATCCTTCCCCCTACATTGAAGAAATGGTTTTGTGAAGAATTGATTTTGTTTTCTACGGTTTTAATTGTCAATAATTTGTGATGATTTAAACTCTGATCTTTATTTACTTTTCAATATGGTCAATTGAATTATTAAAATGTGTTGAGAATTATATATTCTGAAATATGGATTTGATTTCTACAACAAATTTACAATCACATTTGACTTCATGGGAGAGTATTTCGTCCATGTGATTGGGTACAAATAAATAAGAAAATATACCTTATTGGATGAAGAATTGAAAGATTTTAAGGTGACAGATTAGAATCCCCAATTTGGTTCAGTTGATTAAAAACTAATACGAGCATGTTAGCCCTCGGGGGAGGGAGTAGTGGGAGCTCTAGAGTGACAGCTAATATCTTCCCAGCCTAACCACGGAATTAGGGACGAAACTCTGGACTAGTCAACATTCTTTATGGTGCTCGAAAGAGGGTAGAGAAAAGGATTGCTCCTATTTGGCACAAATCAATTTTTAAATATATTTTTGAATTGATTTCAATTTCTTAACAAGCCATATGTTCATTGTAAAAGGGAAGGATGTTTTCTCATACTTGAACTTTTCATCCACAAAAATCATTATTTCATTTCAGCAATTTACTTTTGAAAGTTTAGCATCTAGTTTAATTTACTTGTTATAGTCATACATCTGCATATTTAGAAGCATTTTACTTAAGTAGTTTAATTTCAAACTTCACACTTTACTTTGTTTTTATTTTTATTTTTATTTTATAATAAAACATAATTAGCTAGCTTATATATATTTCTATCTTCCTTGTAGGATCGATATATAGGACTCCATTAGAGCCCTATATTACTTTAATGATATGTATACTTGTCTTATATATAAACGAGAATTGTGATTTTAAAAGAGGTTTTTATAGATAAATTATTTTTATCAAAATTACATTTTAGTTTGGGTTACATTGCATCATTATTATTAAGCTACACGAATTCTCGCACGATCACTTATATTATATAGTAGTGCTATAGAAAGGCCTAAAGATGAGTTGAAGATTTATGTTGCATAAGCAAACAACTTCAAAATCCTATGGCTTGTTATTTAATTCTATGGAAAGATATGCTTTTGTGGATCCTCTTGCTGATTAAGATGGTCGTGCTGCTCACAATGCTAGCTCAAAGCTATTGTCATGACGAGTTTAAGTTTTGTTATGTGTCAGGTTATAGATATTAAATCAGATGTCCCTATGGTTATTGTCATTAAAAGTTATGGGGCATATTAAAGTTGATTAGAGAGACACCAGTTAGGATCGTACAGTTCCCTCATTCCGGTACTACTATTTTCTTTAGTATTCTCTTAGTCCAAATTAACTTACTAAACTCAACTCAATGAGTTCCATACTTTTATTTAGACCGTGGGAAGTCTCGTTAGCAACCATAGGTTACCTCCTCCGAGGGATTTTTCATCTGATAGAGACATCTTAATTTAGTTGCAATTGTTATTTTGTGATGTTTTTGATTAAATTTTGAGTTATCTTATATTTTGAATGTTGTGGTATTGAATTTTATCTTGGTTGATTTTAGTTTTGGTTTTAGTTTTGTGACTTTCCTAGTAGTTTTGGTTTTCATGCAGGGTGATATCATTCTTTAACATGCAAGCTCGAGATAAGAAGTGCAGAAAGGTAAATGCATTAATTTAAAAGCATACCTATCGATTCATCTCGTTCCACCACCTGAAAGGTTAGTACTTGCAAGACATGTATATAATTTTGCAGGGAATTTAAATTGTAGGAGTGTTATAAGGTTTACCTACAAAACCCCAAGTTATGACTTTATTGAGTCTTAGAAGATCCTAGTGGATGATTTTAGAACAAAATATGATAAGTCCAATTTGCCCTTCAGAATGTCCAATAGATTTCAAAGTGCTCGAGGCATGACCCTAGATCACTTTGAAGATCTCTTAAAATATTTCAAATTCATTTTGGACTTGTCATATTGTTACATTAATCATCCGAGGTCGAAGTGTGACCACCCCGTTGCTCAGTGAAACTTGACAATTTAATTATCCAGATGATAGGATAACCAAATAATCAATTGATATTTCCCTTAAAAGTTATGTGAGTGGGTGCCCCTAAGATAAGTTTAAGTCATTTAAGATTGTGGTGCCAACAATTAAGGTTAGGCTTGTGGTGTTTAAAGATGTTAATCACCAATCATATTATCTTCTAAATCCAATCAATTGAGTTTAGACATTGAGCCTAGGTCACTACTAAGCCTTTAATAATCATAATAGGTGAAATGATTATTATCAAAATTTTGATTTAAGTGATATGTATTCTTGTTTAATGATCACATCACCCTTAACTTTGCGCTTGACAAAAGTAAATTATCATCTTTTCCATTCATCACTTAATAATCATTTGATCTTAATTGAGTTCTGATATGTTTAAAAATATACTATTTTTTATGCTTTATTTTATAATGATATTGCACTTTAAAGGTATGTTTTCTTGTGTTTTTGGTTTTAGGTACATCAAATTGAAGAATTTGGAGTGATTGGAGGAAAAGGAACAAAAATGGACCAAAACGGGGCAAACTAGAGCAAATCGGGTCAAATCGAGGCACAATGGAGCCATGGGGACCTAAACCAGACACTTAAGTGCTTGTGCATAGTGCTTAAGCAACCAAAATGGTGCTTAGGAGCCACTAGACAGAGAGGGGGGTGCTTAAGTGCCCCAAAATCAGTGCTTAGGCACCGGTACCAGTTTTCAACATAACTTCTAGAATATACGTCCGATTTGATTTAAGTGATATGTATTGGAGAGGATTGTAAGGAGTTTTCTTTTGCTATACAAGGAGAGTTTAATTTCTATTAAGGATAAGTATTTTCATTGTATTTTGATTTGAATTTAGTACTTTTTTTGTATGGGTTCAAAGTCTTGTTCAATGAAAAGTTCTTATTGTTTCTCCATGTGTAGTGAGTAGTTTTCGTTACTCTTCCCTCTTATAATGAGTTAGTTTGCATATGTAGGACATAAAATTGAGTAGAGAGAGAATATATTGTGATGATTTTACTTTGTTTTTCATTTACATGTAAACTTGATGAACTTGCATGTTAAAATCTGTTGTGAGAACATGTAAGATCCAGAATGGTATTGTCTCAATCAATTATGGTAGAATCACATGAGATTGTATGGATGAGAATATGGTCCATATGGTTGAGTGAAAATAAATAGGGAAATAATTTTTAATGAGCGTAGAATTATAGGACTTTAGAGTGACAGGCTAAAGCTCCCTAATTTGGTCTATTATTTTAGGTTTTGATGCGAGATGTTAGCCTCCACGTTGAGGGATAAGAGGGAACTCTAGAGTGAGAGCTAGTATCATTCCTGCCTAACTGTCTTCAGAACTATTCAAACTTTAGATTAACTAATTTTCTTTATAGCATCTCTAGTAAGGGTAAATAATATAATTGCTCCTATTTATCATAATCTCTCTCACTACTTGTTTTACTTTTACACATGTCACTACTTTCATTGCATGAGCAAGAGTACTTTTAATATATTAAAAACGTCACTTTCTGATTTTCACTAAGTATTTTAATTTATAAGTAGAAGTAGTATTGTAGTGATAATTGCAGGATAAAATCAAAACCAAACTTTTATTGACCTTCCAAGCTAGGGCGTGTTATTCTAAACTAGAATTTCTCTTGAAAGTCACCGTGATTAACCTCGATCTTCGTGGGATCGATATTCAGGGCTTAATCAGAAAGCCCTATATTACTTGATAATCATACGTATACTTGCGTAGAATCCCTAGAAATATAATTGAAATATTACTTTGCTTGGGATCAAGTTTTTGGTGTCATTACCGGGGATTAAAATCTTCAAGTAGTGGTGTCAACTTCATAAATTTTACATATAAAAAAGAATATTGGTATCAACTTCCAAGTCGTGAAGGTTAGGAGGATTATGATTTTGTTGATGTTGTGCAAGGGTGGTGAGTGAGTTTCTACCTTTTAATCCCAGTGTATTTCAATCATCCGAACATGTTTATTAAGATCAAAATTACCTATTTTGCCTTGGTTAATCCTAAATTTCAATTAAGGCACCAAATTCTAAAATTACCACTTTGACCTTGGTGCACTTCACTTCATAACTTATTAAAGATAACCTAAATGACTTTGATGGTTTAGAGTGTTATATCCATGAGGTAATTATAATGTCAGAGGATAATATGTGGACTTCTCAACATTGAATTTAAATATTTATTTAAACTCACAAAATAAGATTCTTTAGAAATTGATTGGACTTTTCCAAAATAAAGTTTTTTATTTAAGAGAAAATTATTAGAGGTTTCCCTAGGTCAGAGAAATACTTAGACAAAATTTCATGATTTTTTGAATCAATTTATTTTAATTATTCTAATGGGAAAATGAAGAAAATCACTTTGAAGCCTTTAAAATTTATTTTTAACTTAGGAAAAATTAGGAAAAATATTCTAATGAGTCCTAAGTCATCAAAGAACAATTAGGCACATTTTGAATTATTTTAATACTTTTGGGATTTTTTATTATTTTTAATTTTTTTAAAATTCAAAATAAGGCTAAAATATTAAGTATTTTCTAAAAGAAATAATTTGTTTCCCAAGTGCCTCTAATCACAAGGAAATCAAAAAACCACTTTTCATAATTTTGCCAAGTGTATTTAATATATTATAATTAATTTTGTATAAAAATAAAAGGTTTATTAGAAAATCAATGTGGTTAATCAAGTATGAAATGAAGCCATTACAAATGGAGAATCAAAATAAGCTCCGGCTAGGGTTAGAGCTCAATAGCTTTGTCTGAGAGGAGAGGCCTCAATCAGATGGTTGTGGTAGCTTTGATTGGATCCAAAAAACCTCTAGATGAAGTCCCAAGCGCAGGTGAATTATCTAGATAGGATTTTGATTAAGGTGGATTTCAGGTGTTGGCCTAGAGCTAAGTCAGAGGCTGTTTCAGAGGGTGATTTTGTTGGGAATCAACTCCTTTCACTGTGGATATGGTGTGTGCACAATTAATTGGAGTTTGGTTCACTGTGGAGCTGTGGAGGATTATGTCCTAGTTTTGACCTAATTTGTTATCTCAAAATTGAACTCTCACAGAGGGAACCAGAGGGAGAAGATGATTGGCTTGAGCTTAGGGATGCTTGGATAGTCTCCGGTGAGATTTTGACAAAGTTTACCTAATGATTTGGAACTCTCTTCTTTATCTGTGGAGGAGGCGAGTCTTTATAAAGGGACTTGGGGTGGAGCTTAGGGCCAATTAGTGGGTGCAATAATTTGCTTATGTGGAGGGCAGAAGAGTTCTAAAGAGTCATTAGGATGAGCTGGCTTCTACGGTTGAAATTGGGTTTGATTTAGGCGCGGTGGCTCTTGGTTTTGGCATTTTCAGGCCACTAGGCTGGCCGACAAGGCCAGGGGGGTGGCCAAGTGGTCAGGTGAGCCAGAGGGAGGGTTAATTATGATTAACCCTTATGGCAAGTGATGATGCAGGGGATATTTTGGTTAAGGCCCATAAATGGGATAAGATCCCTTAAATTAGGGGACCCTTGGACCATAGCTCACCAAGCTGGTTTAAGGGGGTTTAGCCTGGTCAATAGGGTGTTTTTGGTGGCTTTGGTGTCATCAATTGGGTGACTTTAGCATGGCTAAGTTAATTTTGGTGCATGGGTTCAATTTGGGTCAAATTGACTAGAAGTTGGATTTAGGTTAGGCTAGCAATGACATTGAGCTTAATTTATTGATCAATATTGTGTAGATTATTGTCACAAGAGACTTCAAAAATATTTGGAGTGATTTTGAATTGATTTGGAGGTTCAATTTGTGGGATTTTGGTCATTTGGCCAATTTGGGGGTGTTGGGTTAGACTTGGGTCTAGGTTGGGCTAAGTCCAAACTTATGGTTGAAAATGATCTATACGAATATCATGATGAGTTATCAACATCAATTGGGTGCCAATTTTGGGGTTAGGGCATTCAGTTTGGTTGAATTTGGAGACATAGCCAATTTGGGACAAATTTGGGATTTTGAATATGGGTTGAGATTGAGTAAAATTGAGGCTTAGTCAAGGCTAATTGAAGGTCCAATTTGATGTGCAAAATTGTTATGAATAGTTTAAGATTCAAATTGGGACAAATTGAGTAGGCTATGGTGTTCAATTAGGTGAGATTAGTCATGGGGCTAAAACTGTGGGTTTTGGTTTGGATCAAAATTGAGCTCAAAGCATGGGTCAATTAGGCTTGGATTTGGTTTAGATTGATCATATGAAAGATGAATTTGAGTTTGGAATTAAAATTGGGGAGGAATTAAGGACAAATTGATGGACATTTGGGATAAATTTGGGGAAATTGGGCCTTTAAAGGTAATTTGGGGGTTTAGATGGTTAAATTGGTGAAATTTTGTTCAATTGAAGGGTCCTAATTGGTTTTGATGTTTTGGGAAAGTTTGGGCCACCAATGGTATTTTTGTAATTTGGCAAATTTGGGGGTATTTTGGTAATTTTGGCAATTTTGGGTAGTTTTAGGCAATTTGGATATTTTGGAATGATTAAAATAATTTTTGAACAAATTTGGGTTTTTTGGGTGAATTTGGGAAATTTGGCCAAATTGAGGGTTTCAAGGGAATTTAAGTAATTCAGGTGAATTTAGGGGCAAAAGGCCATGTTGGATTTTTTTGGTACAATTGGGGTGCCAACCACTATGTATGAGCCATGTACCAATGAAATCCTCATTTAGGTTTTTAGCTAAACCTTAGCCTATGGGTAGTAGGTCTAGGGGACAATCTACATGAGTTTCCCAAAACGATCAAGGGATCAAAGTCAACAATTTTGGGTTTAAAGTTGTAAGTGGATCTAGGTGATAGTGAGTGTAAGTGAGTGAACTAGCTCCAGACCAACACTCAAGGTCTGCCTTAAGGTCAAGGAGTCCTGTGGGGACTCTCCTTGAGATCCTTCATACTGACCCCACCTACTAAGTGCTAGAGGTTAGGACCAATATGTGGAACTTCAAGTTGAGTAAGGAAAAGTTTAGAATTTCTAATGGTGAGGGTTCCTTTTCTACTTTTCTAAGAATAGTCAACAAAAAATTCCTATGGCTAAAACTTAGGTTACTAAAGAAGAAAAACTAAACCTCAACTAAAAGTGAGGTCTACAAGTCCTTTCAAAAACATTCCTCCTCCCATCCCCTTCTCTTGCATTAATAAAACGAGAAACAAATTTTTCAGCAATAGTACTAACCTCAGTGGTCACCTATCTTGAATAACAACTAAGTTTTAGACACAGAGGCATTATATTTTGAGGGCACACTACTAAGGAGTGTATCCTTATCTTCTACACAGGTACCTAGTGTAAGGGGACGCTTCTGCTTTAGTTTCCTAACGGCCACCTTCTCCTTTTCCGCCTTTGCTTGGGTTGCCTCAATTATGTCTGAGAGACACCATCTATCTGTAGTCATCTGACCCTTTAATATCTGGAT
>NEWO01000381.1:654839-674351 GCA_003013225.1 Phalaenopsis aphrodite
GATATTCGATATGGCGGCTAGCATGCAGAACGGCGAGGGAATTCGGAATGGAAAAATTTTGCCTTTTTTTTTAGTGATTGAGCCTTTAAAGCCGTTGTTATTTTTTACACTGAATAAGAAGAGGGCGGAGAGTTCTATTCATATCTAGCAAGTGAATCAGTGATGAGATTTCTTAAATAAAGAAAGTCGTCCTTGACCTGACTTGTATAACACATAATCTTTCATGTCAAGGTGCAGACGAAGGTTGGTCTCATCTTGTTTACGAGTAGGTCAGTGAGATCATTTTTTGTGTTGCACCACAAAAGAAAGTTATCCTCATCATGCGTAGTAGACGATCAATATGATCTTTTTTCGTATTGCAGTGAAGAAAAAAGTCGTCATCATCCTTTTCTAGCATGGGATCTAGGATCTTCTTTCCAGTGCTGCCTAGGTGGTTCTAAATGAGATCATCTCCTTGAAATTGGTGGAAGTATCAGAATTTTGAGGAGGCGACGCAGATATCATTTGAAGATGTACCAGCTTGTTGCCATTATGTAATGTGCTTTGATCTTTGTAGTATTTCAATCATCTAATGTGACATTTATATGTTGTGGCAGCTCGTTTTGCGCCGCCGGTCTTCCTTTCGTCATTTGCTTCATGTCTTTGTTCTTGTTGAGGATTCATCAGTTTGTTTTCTGTTATGTTGCCCTCTTCTCCGAATAATTTTCCATCGCAAATCATGTTGGTGAAGTAAGAGGTGAAAAATCGGAGGACGTGGGCAGGCAATAACGAGAACAAACAAAAGAAGTATATGAGAAGCCTTCATAAAGTGAACTTTCACATCGATAGTTCTAAAGCATAAGTCCAAAGTGAGATCAACTTGGTATGCATTATGGGCATAACTGCGAAGGAGATCTTACAAAAGCTAAATACCAGAGAATTCAGATTGATGTACCTGTTCCAAAGTTCATATCCTTCTATAAAGACAAGATCATATAGGTAATTACATCTTAAGTATTCAAGACTACTTAAGAAAATTCCCGATTGATGTTATAATGTTGTTTCCAAAAAGTTCAAATGTCATTGTCAATGAATGGATGTTAAAGTCATATCTTAAGGGTAGCATATTTCTAAAGATTCTGAATTATCCTACAGTTTTGTTTTGTCGTTGATGATTTAGTTAAGGTTCATCCTTTTGATTCGAGTTTTGAATTTCCTTCCCTACAAAACAGAGTTAGTACACCCTACAAACATGCAAAGTAAATCAAGGACGACGTCTACTTTTTGTCTTCAACAGCCATGCGAAACAAAGTTAGCATCGAACAATTTTGGTTTAATTGGTTGGTTGTTATTATTTTATTTCTACAAACCCGGTTAAGATGCCCATGCCTTTCCATCATTCCAGAGTTGTTGGGTTCCCTGGTTTACTTAGTTTGAGAGGTGGTCAAACCTGCTTGTACCGAAAGATTTTTGTAAGCAATCATGGGTTGTGTCGTTCGAGGAATCTTCGTAAACTCGGGTACCTGGGGTTCAAGTTTTGTTCTGTGCTCGTTGTTCAATTAGGATTACATTTAAGTTTTAATGTCCTTTTTAGACTTTAGAAGTTGAAAATTTCATGTTGCTTAAGACTTATCAACCCGTTAATTTTTTTTATTTGTCATTTTATGCTTTATTTTAGTTTTTTGAGATGATCCCGTCAAGTTCCCATGGTTCCGTCGTCCCGAGATCATTGGGGTTTGCGACTCAATTAGTCACAAGTGGCTGGAAGATATTTTTTTAGCATCCATGGGTTGCCTCCTCCAAATTACCTTCTCAAACCAAGTTGCATTTTTTGGTTCAAGTTTAATCTTTAATGTCTTTTAGGGTGAATTTGTGTCATTTCATTTTGGTTGGTTTGGTACTTTAGCCCAAATTTTCCTTAACTAAGGCTAAGAGTGCTTTTGTTCTCGTATGAGAAGTCAAACCTTGCTTAATCTCCAGTCACCTAGGTATAGGTTGATTTTAGATTAGTTCAAGTTTTGTTGAACTGATCTAAAGATGAATTTCCAGATAATCTGTGTTAACCTGAGTTAGACTGGTTGTCCCTCAGAATATATTCAAACTTGTTTAAACTCACTAAAGTTTAGTAGGATTGACCCAGGTTGACTTAGTTAGATTGGGTCAAACGAGTCTTACTTATTTTAGATTGACTTAAGGTAAGCCAAGTTAAACAAAGTCAGATTAACTTGTGAGTAGACCAGGTTGAACTGGGCTAATTCAAGTTTAAACCCCCTATGTTAAATTAGACTGGGGTAAAGTCCAAGTTAATCTAGACTTGAGTTGTCTTTTTCAGTCTAAGTAAAATTAGACTAAAATCAATACTTGATTAAACTAAGGTTGAGACTTAAGTAAGGATTGAAGTTGAGTTTCAAGTATGGTTGATCAGAGTTTAGTCTGATTATCTCAAAGAAAAGTTGCTTTTAAGTTAGCCTTAGTTAGGTCAGGTTATGCCAACGGGTTGAGTTGATTTTTTATTAGCCCAAAATATGTCAGGATGATCCGAGTTAGGTCAGGTTAGCCCTATGTTTTATTTGAATTGTGTAACCTGATTTAAGTCAGGTTGAACTGATTATTCAATTGAATTGGATTAATCCGAGTTAGGTCGAGTTGACCCAGTGGTTTAGTTAAATTGGGTTAAGCTGAGTTAGGTTGGGCTGATTCGATGGTTCAGTTGAATTGGGTTAACTCGAGTTAGGTCAGGTTGACCCAATGGTTCAATTGAATTTGATTAACCCAAGTTTAGTTAGGTTGATCTAAAGGTTCAGTTGAATTTGGTTAACCCGAGTTAGGTTGGGTTGAATTGGTGATTCAATTGAATTGGGTGAACCTGAATTATGTACAATTGACCTAGTGATTTAATTTATTTGGGTTAACCTGAGTTAGGTTGGGTTGACCTAGTGATTCAAAATTAGTTTAGACCCAAGAGGACTTGTGTTTTACTAAGTCCTTGTTGGACTTAGGTTAGGTCTAGGTTGGGCTAGAGTTAGGGAAAGTTCAAGTTGGACTATGTCTAAGTAAGGTTAGAATTAGAGTAGTTGATGTTTTAGGCCTAGGTTAGACTTAAAAGGTGTATATTAAAATACGTTTATTGTAGGTTAGATCCTAGGTGTGGGTTAAGTCTAATTTGAGTTCAACAAAGAATTATGACAAATGTTAGGTCTAATATGAGTTAGACATAAAAGGATAAGCTAGGTCTAAGTTAGGACAGACCTAGGTGTGGGTTAGGTCTAATTTTAGTTCAACATAGCCCTAGGATTGAAGTTAGGTTTTTTATGAGTTAGACCCTAAAAGGATAAGCTAGGTTTAGGTTAAACCTAGTATTTATGGCTAGGTCTAAAGTTTGGCTAGACCTAGAATTTGGGTAAGGTCTAAGGTCGATGTTTGGGTCTAACGTGCGTTAGACACAAGAGGATTTTTGTTTGACTATATCCAGGTTGGACTTAGATTAGGTCTAGGTTGGGTTAAACCTAGGTAAATTTCAAGTTATACTAAGTCTAAGTTAGGTTAGACATAGAATAGTTGATGTTTTATGTCTAGGTTAGACCCGAAAAGTGCATATTAGACTAGGTCTAATTTAGGCTAGACCCTAGGTGTGGTTTAGGTCTATATTATGTTCAACTTAGACCTATGATTGAAGTTAGGTCTAATATGAGTTAGATCTTAAAGGATAGGCAAGGTCTACGTTAGGTTAGACCTAGGAGATGGGTTAAGTATAACATGAGTTAGACTTAAAGGTTAGGCTAGGTCTAGTTTAGGTATAATTTAAGCTATACCCAAAAGGAAGGACTAGATATAATTTAAGTTAAACCTAGGGGATGAGTTAAGTCATATGTGAGTGTTTCTGTATGATTTTGTCTTTTGTTCTAAAAGAGTCATTAGCTTGTCGATTGTTATATACTTCTCTTATTCGAATAAGTCTCCCTCCCGATTCAAATCAGTGATTTGAAGAGGAGAGAAACAGAATAAGAAGTGACATACGACAAAGTTACAAACAAGAGAAAAGAAAAATGTGGAGAGCCTACGAGAGATGAACTTCGTAAGGATATGCCAAGTATGTCTACCCAAACAAGATCTATAGCTTTCTCAGTCATCTGTGAATTACGTTATCCACGTGAATCTCGGTAGCCCTAATGTCAAAGGAAGAAGACTCTATCCCATGACTATAAACTAAAGCTCCAAGAGGTGGGACTTATACCTGCCGAAGTGGCGAGCATGCCTCAGGAAAGAAGAGAAAGGGAGGTTCAACTACAAAGCTGGAAACGCTTCAAACAAAAGGACTTACGCCCCCTTTGGGTTGGGGAGCCCTCGAACACCCTTTGTGCACTAGACAACAACCTATATAAAAAGGTATGCTGAGGAGTCAAAGTAGACAAGCACGTGGGCTTCTCCACGGGACATGCAAATATAAATGCAATTATCTAGAGTGGTCCTTAAGTATTATGGAGGCCCTGTTAACATGACTTAGGTTATAGTTATGTAATGCAGTCCGTTTAAAATTTGGCCTGAAGGACATGTAGGCAAGTAAAAGTTCATTTTTTAAAATCTTAAATATTTTAATCCTAAAAATTCATCTATCTTAAATATTTTAGTAGGATTTTTATGTAGAAAAAGTATAGAATTTTAAATCTTAAAGACCCAATATTACATCGTGATTCCCAGAAAAACCAAAAAAATAAACAAGAAAATATGCACACATACATGCATATAAGAATGCAATGAAACAAAAAAAATAGGACAAATCAAAATAATAAAAAAGACCGGTGCTGCTAGGTCGACAACATATCCCAGAAAAGAAAAAGGTGGTCAGACTCCTCGTATACATGCTTGAACCTGATTCAATACATCAATATAAAAATGTAGAATCAAGATATGAGGCACAAACATCTGCTCTTGGTCCCCATCACATGGCTCTTGCGCCAAACTCATCATAACCCATGCACGTATCTTATTTTTGCTGAAGAACTCTCCTAGACTCTATAAGTACATAGGAAAAGTAAAAAAAAAGGACTCGACCTACATGAAAACTAGCATTAACGGGATGCCCAAAAAGCAATGTATAACGAGTGTGCCTTATAAGTGGGGGAGTTGAATAACACCTGCAAGAAAAAGGGTCAGAAATCATCACTTGCTCCCCCATAGTGACACCTCTGTGTGTGCATATAGAGACACGACTCCCTGCAAAAGAATGCCCTAACACACTACCATACATATTAAGCATGCAGACACTCCAAAAAGCCTAAAAAGATGTTGTGTGGCTAGCACAAGAACAACAAAACTGTCACAGAACAATAGTCAGAGGCGTAAAAAATGTTACCTAGCATCCTAAACCCTCGCCTAACACACCACTAATGATAAGTGTCCTAACCTAGCACCTAAGTGCACAGGGTAAGTCTCCGGCTACTGTATGACTTTGACAGAGTGACAAAACAACACTGTCCTAAGGACCTAAGGGATCTTATACACATCACAAAAAGGGGTGACATTTAAAAGTTGTGGCCTCAAATATGACCTACCAGATAATTTTAAAAGTAAGGCGGACATACTTACATAATAAAGATATCCATTTCATGCTTTTCAAATCGCAAACCTACCATGCGGGTTTGTGATGCAAATTAAGCACGTTAGAACACTTGGATCCTTAGCACAATCATACTCATGTCAATCCCGATGACATAACTCACATTACTCTCTGTGGTCAACCCAGTAAGCAATACTTGTTAAAGCATCGCGTCCAACATAGGGTTAACGAGTATGATAAGCCATTAAAGAATGTGAAAACAAATAGTCATGCAATAAGCCCACAGTGTGACTGCTCGACCGAAGTATGGGGCAATCATAATAAAGGCCCAAAAAGGCAGACTCACATCATGCAAATGAATGCAATAATGCTACATGCAACATCACACACACAAACAGGATTTACAGGTAAAACAGACTACCTATAAAGAGGAAGTACACCTGCCTAGGTACCTGGGGTGCCATGCAACTGGCAAATACCGGCCACAAGTAAGTTAGCATCGAGTAAAATTATACCTAAAAAGAAGATTCACACCTTAACATAGAGGCACTCACTGAGCACACATGAAAACATGCATAATATGCAACAAACACATGACAAATGCACCAAAGTGGTGAGGGCTAGTATGTCATTAAGGTAGTGGCTCAGAAAGGACGGGCATGCCGTGAGGACAGCAACCAAGAAGTTGGGTATGCCGAGGATGCAGTGGCCTTGAGTTGGCTGTAACGACATCAGTTTGAAAAAATGATATGATGTGGAGGCAGTGACCCAGAAGTGCATGCATCTCAAGCAAGGGATAATAATCATGCAAACAAATGAACACAGGATGTGATGCAACATGCAAGTAGATGAATATACATGTGCACATGCTCAACGTACAATGTGATGTAAAGGTAATCCTCGATAACTGCTTATATGCAACAATATAACAATAATTCTGATTGTATTTTTCACTTATATTTCCTTATTTTACAACAAAACCAAAAACTTGATCATGAAGAAAAATAAGAATTTAACTTTTAATTTATATTGAGATACTATGCAAGTATACGTATCGTTATCAAATAATATAAAACTTTTTGATTAAAATCTAATTATCGAACCCACAAGGAAGATATGCAATATGCACTTTTTGGAAAACTTTTTATTTTTTAAAAAGAAAATTATTTAAACTAAAGACAATTTCTTAGTAAAGAAAGTTTAAATATTTTTGGTATTTTTAATATTCTGACAAAAACAAAACAAAATTAAAAAGATAACTTGAGTTTTTGTAGAAGAAAAGCACTAAATATGAAAATATCTTTCTCGTTATCATAAATCAGTAATAAGTATAGGAATTCTGTGGTGGATGCATGCATATTGTGTTGTGCCAAATAGGAGCAATAATATTCTTTACCTTTACTAGAGATGCTATAAAGAACATTGGCTAATTCAAAGTTTAAATAGTTCTTAAAACCGGCTAGGCAGCGAGAATACTAGCTCTCACTCTAGAGTTCCCTCGATTCCCTCCACTTGGGGGCTAATAGCTCGTATCAGAACCTAAGACAATAAACCAAGTTGGGGGCTTTAACCTGTCACTTTAAAATCCTCTAAATCTACACCCTTCAATGAATATTTCCCTATTTATTTACAATCAATCATATGAACTACATTCTCATTCATACAACCTCATGTGATTCTTTTCAATTGTTGACTGAGATAATATCATCTCGGTTCTTACATGTTCTCACAACAAATTTTAACATCTTGATTGACCAAATCATGAAGTAAATGAAGAACAAAGATTTAAATCATCACAACTTCTTCCAACATTGAAGATCAATACTCTACACAACTTCCATCCAACACTTAATTACTTATCATTTTATGAAGAAAGATAAAGAAAACTATTTAGAATCCATTCAGAAAAAAAAACCACACATAGTTTAAAAGTAAGAATCATTGTTAAACCAACAACAAGTTTCAATTAAAACCAAAGGTAGTCTAAAGCAAAAGATAAAAACTTATCTCAAGTCCTCGACCAAACTCTTGAAGTTCCTTTGAATCTCTTCTCTTTTACAACACTCTCAATATAAAACTAGAAATAAAAAAGGATAAATATGTGGTGTCTGAAAATCTCTCCAACTAACTCGCCAATTTTAAAACTTTCAAAACTTTTGCAATACCTTCAGGACCTCTTTTAAAGTCCCAATCTTCTTTATTTTATAAGTCTTCAAAAGGTGCTTTGGTATCTCTTCAAAATGTGTCTTGATTCAATTTTTTTTCCAAGAGATGCATCCTTTCGCAATAATTTTTGTCCGTGGTGGTTGTAACCACATATTAAGCCAATAGATGCCTCAAAAACCTCTTTAAAATTTGCAAAAAATGAATTTACTCGTTCAATAACTGCCACTGGTGCTTAAGCGTGGGGCCTCTGGCGCTTAAGCGCGTCCTTCTCTGTTTACCCGGTGCTTAAGCACCGAATCTAGCGCTTTGGCGGCCAAAACACTTTTGCACATTTTTCACCTATGTGCTCCAAATTTGATTCTTTTTCACTCCTTTAAGCATTTTTCATCTTTTTACCTGTACCTGAAAGAAAAACACAAAAATACCTTCTATTAAAGTGCAATATCTCAAAAATATGTATAAAAACGTGTTTAAAAATACTATATACTTTAGGCATACCAAATCTCCCAAACTTAAAATGTTAATTGTCCTCAAGTGATACTTCAATATTTTAAAACTAAATATGTATGATATGTATATGAGTTTCTTTAGGAGTTACTAAAATTTAGATTCAGAAATATAGTAGTCCAATTTAGAAAAAATATTCAGTAAATGAGACCAACTTAAAGTTTAGAAATTTTTACTGTTAAGAAAGATGAAAATATAAGTTTTTGTCTAGTTCAGAAATATTTGTAATTCTTCCAAATTTAGAATTTAGTTCTTTTATTTTCTCCACTTAAAAAGTTTTTTTAAGAATAATTTTACTTACTTTATTATATCTATAAGCATAAGATTTTCTCAAGTCTTATACTTTAAAAAAATCAAATGTAGAACCAATTTTTGATTAGGCACTAATCCTCAAGCTTCTCCTCCCTTATTTTTTTTCTTTTCTCTCTTTTTTTTTCTTTTTATCTTCTTTTTTTTTCTTTTTTTCTTTCCTTTCCTTTTAGGCAAGGACTACTATATCTAGATAGACCTTTAATAATTTTGAATTCTATTTTTCTTTTCCTAAAGTAAAGTCTTAATAAGAAACTTTTACTTTTAAATGTAATAATAGCTTTGAAACTTATTTTTAATAAAAGAAATTGAAGTATTAAAAATAAAAGTCTAAATTTCTAAAATTTTAAAAAATACAATGTAATAAACATAGTTACATATATTAATCATTTTCTACACTAAAAACTTTTAACTTAAAGTTTTTCTTCAATACTCAAAATTTCAACTAAATTCTCTTACTCATTTCTAAAATCAAATTTTACTTCCCTAATATAACTTTATATACAAGATCAATTTTTCTTTTCAAATCAAATTCACTTATCATGCATTTGAGAACAAAGAAAATTAAAGTTTTGAAAATATTTTTCATCCCCCTCTCCCCAAACTTAAATTTTTATCAGATTAAACAGTTTAGCATCAAATATATATAAGCAGAAATAAAAATAAGAATAACATGCATACAAGAATTTTTATACCCTAATAATACATGTATAAAACTAAAAACAAGAGTAAAATTAATTTTTATCAAATTTTGTAATATTTTCATTTCAATTTAACATGTAGAGATTCAATAAACTTCTAAATAGTGGGTATAAACATAAAAGCAAACTAACATACTAACTTGACTTCACAATCTCAACATAAAAACAACACACTAACATGATAAAAGAAAAATACAGGGTAGCAGTTTCCTAAGTTTCAAATTTAAGACCTAAGTTAGCAAGATTTTCAACTTTACAACAAATGCAAAATTAAGTTAAGTTCTAAACCAACTAAATCACAAAATTTACAACAGTTACTACCCTAGAATTTTAAAACAAACTACTAACTAACAAAAACAATATAATACAATTAAGAATAAAATTCTCACACATCACAATATCTAAATAAGTAAACATACATACATGTCTCAAGTCCAAAACATGAAAAAACATCACATCACAATTCTCACTTAAACATAAAAGTACAAACCACATCACATAGTTCAAAAAAAACACACATGTAGCAAGCCCAAACTACAAATTTCATATCATATTACAATCATAAAATAAATCTCTCTACTCTACTCTTCATCTTCTGAATCACCGCTATCCCAAAATTTTGCAAGCTCATAATCAGGGTATCTAAAATATGGAGGAAATTGCACTTCTTGGTTACCTCTAATGAGACTCTCCAAAGATGACTGAAATTTCTCTTCGTAATCACTTTTTCTCCTATTATACATATCAGTATGCTCTACAAAACGCTCTTAATTTTGTACCATATCAAGGGTAAAATTAACATTATCCATCATCCTCTATAATAATTGATCTTGGGTCTCAGTAGACTCACCTCTAGATGTAGAAGCACGTGAGGTAGATGGTCTAAATGAAGAAGCAACATAGGTAGAAGCAGCAGACGTCTCCATTCAGTAACTCCTAGAAAATCCTCCTCTCCAGCCAAAAATAGAATGCTCAGAAAAGGTCTTCACATTCACCTTAGTGATGGGCTTTAGAGGTAACAACACTTCCTCCCAGCTATCATTTTTAACTCTAGCCTGCTCACACAAAGAAAAGATCAAGGAAGCAAATCCCACACCTGCAGTAGTAATGAAAGTGGCAGAATTGATGATAGTCTGACAAATCAAAGCTCCTATGTTGATGAGTTTTCCTTCCTGGATACAATAATTTAACGTCGCTCTCTCTCTATTCACTTCACTGAGAAGATTTTTTGGTAGCAGACGAGCAAAAATAAAATAGTGCCAAGCCATTGAAGGTGCACATAAGTTTGAAGTTGGGAAGTTGACTCTCCTCTCATCAGTGATCATCCAAAGTCCTCTTTCAATAGTCAAGTAAGAAATGATCTCGTCTAACTCCGCTTTAGTCAGACAATAATTTGCATATAAACATAACGTATTAGGTGGCAGATGATAAAACAAGTTGATTACCTCTGGTGAAAAAGGTACCAACTTTTCTCGAACCATGAATCTATTCTCTTCAGCCTCAGGGAGGTTTGCCTAGAACTACCTAACAAAATAAATAACTGCCACAACAGAGAAATAGGAGAATTGTTCCCATTGACGGCAATCAATCAAATCCTCTACGTCTCTACTTGGATTCCTAAAACATCGCTCTTGAATCAGTTTCCGTGATTGCAATGCATCACTGTATCGATCCTAAGCCTTCAAACTAACAAATTTAATCGAATCGAAAGGGCTCTTTCCTTTACTCCTCTTCATTCTTGGTGCCACTCTACAAATTTTATAAAGACTGAAAATAACTTCAAAAATCAAGTCTAAATTACTAAACTAAACTTCCAAAGTATAATCTACACTTCCCATGCAATTCCATATATCTTTTTCTCATTTTTTATTATGAATAGTGAATTTTTGAATTTCTCCAAATGTGCTCAAAATACATGGTGAACATACTAAATTTTTAAATATTAGTAAAGCTCTTACCTCAAGGAACTTGGATCTAGCAAATTTAACTTGATTCCACCAAGAAATCTTCACTTTAGATGATCCATAGCCTTCCAAAATTGTGATTTTGAGAGGTTGAAGGTGACGGGAGGCGTAAAAATGGTGATTTTCGGGCCAAAATTTCACTTTTAACCATTCACAAACCGATTTTCGTGAACCAGCACTTATGCACGGGTAAGTGTTGCTTAGGCGCCTGCCTCTCGGGTTGGCTCACGCTTTAGCATGAGTTGTGGTGCTTAGGCGCTAGTGCATGATTTTCAAATTTTTAAAATTAAAGTAAAATGCAATATTTGCCTAAGTAAACCACCCCTAAATGGTCTCATGGCATTTAGATGCCTATTTTCAACTTCTTATAACTCCCCTCTCTCTCAAAACTCTGTATAATAACTATTTCAATTCAAGGCTAAAAATAACACAAATTTTCACACAAACAAACTTATATTAATTCACAAACAAGTACAAATACTTTTAAACACTTAATTCTCACTCCAAATAGTATTGGATGTGAAAATTTTCCTAAATACAAATACACAACAATCATTATACGTAAAGAAGTCATAAATACTAAAAACAAGACTTAAACACTAAACCACTTGAAAACAACAACTTGTAACACACAAATTCTAACACTAAACTGAATTCCATTCTTTATTTGAAGGAACAAATTTATATCTTTCATTAGTCTCTCCAGGAATATAGAATTGATAAAACAAACGATGGTGACGAGCTCTAATACTATCTTCTTCAATCCACTTCTACTTTTTGAACATCACCTTATCCGCTTCCTCTATATAACTTGTGTGGCTAAATTTCATCTGCAATTGCCATTCAATATGTTCTAGATGTGCATGCAACTCTAGTACTTTGGTCTCCAATAAAGCTATAGTATTTTCCATTTTGTTGATCTTCTCTGATATCCCTTCAATACTAATGACTAAGAAACCATTATACATCTCTTGTGCACTTTGACTAATGAACCTTTTCCTCATGGTTTCTTCCTTTTTCTTCAAATCCTTCTCCCATGAAGACATTTTATCTAAATCTCACTTTCTTGTAATCTCTTAGAGCTAGAAATGATCTGAGGTGAAATTCCTTCACAAACCCTTTTATTTATAGGCCTAAATCCTTCAAATAACTCCTAGACACCTTTAGAAACTGCCTTGGTAAATTTTTATAAACTAATTGGCGGTTAAACCTTCTAGAATATTAATTTCTCACTTATGTTTAAACTGTCACGCTAAGATCCAGTACAGATTTTTGCACTAGGCAACTTAACATCTAAATTCTTCTCTAACATTTCTTGGTCACTAAATAAAGTCTTAAGATCTTTACTAACACATAATAGTTTCAAAAATACTACCCCTATTTTCTTAATGACACACAAAATAACAATCAAAATAAAAACACACTGATAACTATGGGTTGCTTCCCACAAAGCGCTTGGTTTTATGTCGTCAGCCTGACGTAACCAGTGTTTATTCTGTTTGAACCAACATCATTCCATCATTAAGTTTATGCCGATCCCATATAAAATAAGGTTTCAATATATGTCCATTAACTTTAAATATTTTCTCAGACTTAGAAACTTTAATATCCACAGCTCCATAAGGATAAACTTTTATCAAAACAAATGGGCCCATCAACCTGGACTTAAGTTTGCCTGGAAATAATCTTAACCTTGCATTATACAAAAAAACTTGTTGCCCTGGCTGAAAATTTTTAGTAAGAATCCTTCGATCATGCCACATCTTCATCTTTTCTTTATAAATCTTGGCACCCTCATAATATTCATTCCTTATCTCTTCAATCTCATTTAATTGCAATAACATTTTCTCACCAGCATCTTTCAAATTATAATTGAAATCTTTAATCACCCAATATGTTTTAAACTCAAGTTCAACTGGTAAGTGACAAGCTTTCCCAAATATTAGCTTATATGGGGACATTCCTATAGGAGATTTGTATACAGCCCTATAAGCCCACAAAACATAGTCAAGTTTGACTGACCAATCCATTTTTGTTGGATTCACAGATTTTCCATAATTCTTTTAATTTCTCTATTGGATAATTCAACCAAATCACTTGTTTGAGGATGATAAGTAGTAGCAATCTTTTGATTTATATGATATTTCTTTAGTAACTTATCCATTATCGCATTTCTGAAATGACTTCCCCCATCAGTAATGATAACTCTCAGTATCCCAAATCTACAAAATATGTTTATTTTTAAAAATTTTGCAACACTTTGAGCATTACATCGAGGCAAAGCAACATCTTCTATTCATTTGGATACATAGTTCACTGCTAACAGAATATATAAATTTCTGAAAGGTGGTATAAATGGTCCAGTGAAATCTAATCCCAAAACATCAAATATTTCAGCTTCTAGCATATAATTGAGGGGCATCTCATTTCTTTTAGAAATATTGCCTACTCGTTGACATCTATCATAAGTTTTGATATAAGCATTAACATCTCTAAAAATTATAGGCCAATAAAATCTAGATTGTAAAATTTTGTATGTTGTTTTATCAACACCAAAATGTCCCCCAAATTCAGAATTATGACATTTTTGGATAATCTCATAAGTTTCTTCTAATGGTACACATTTTTCAATAAATAGATCCTTTCCTTGTTTATATAAAAATGGGTCATCTCAGAAATAAGTCTTAGCTTCAGAAATAAATTTCCTCTTCTGTTGGTATGTCAATCCATAGGGTATAATATCACTAACAATAAAGTTCATAATGTTGGCATACTACGGAACACGCCACTCATTAATAGTGAACAATTTTGATATGGAAAATGTTCATTAATTTCTTTTTCAAAACAGAGTTGTTTTTCTAACTCAAGCCAGGAAAAATGATCAGAAATTTGATTTTCAGTCCCCTTTCAATCTACTATTTCAAAATCAAATTCTTGCAAAGAAGAATCCATCTTATAAGTCTAGGTTTAGCATCCTTCTTCTTCATTAAGTACTTAAAAGCAGAATAATCTGTATGCACTACACAATGAGTTCCAATTAACTATGATCTAAATTTATCAAAAGCATATATTTTTGCTAATATCTCTTTTTCAGTTGTTGTATAATTGATTTGAGTTTCATTAAGAATTTTACTAGCATAGTAATTTACTTTGAAAATTTTATCATATCTTTATCCTAAAAAAGCTCCTATAGCATAATCACTAATATCACACATCAATTCAAAAGATTTCCCCATTTTGGTTAAACTATAATTGGTGCAGTGATTAATTTTTTTTTTAGTAAATTAAAAGCTTTTAGGCATTCCTTATCAAAATTGAAAATTGCATCTTTCTTTAGTAAATGACATAAAAGCTTAACAATCTTTGAAAAGTCTTTAATATATCTCCTGTAGAATCTAGCATGTCCTAAAAAACTCCTAATTTCCCTTACATTTGTTGGATAAGGTAAATTAATAATCACATGAATTTTAGCAGGATCTACTTCCAAACATTTAAATTTGATGACCAAATACAATTCCTCCTGCTACCATAAATTGGCATTTTTCTCATTTAAGGACTAAATTTGCTTCTTCACAGTGCTTAAGAAATTTAGATAAATGTTATAAACATGAGTCAAATGAAGTTGCAAACGCTGAAAAATCATCCATGAATACTTCAATCCCTTTTTTAATTTAATCATAAAAAATTGTAATCATACATCTTTGAAATGTAACAGGGGCATTACATAAACCAAAGGGTATCCTTCTAAAAGCAAAAGTACCATAAAGACTGGTAAAATTTGTTTTCTCTTGATCCTCAGGATATATTTGTATTTGGTGATAACCCGTATATCCATAGAGATATTAAAAGTATTTATGCCCAGCTAGTCTATCCAGTATTTGATTTAGAAAGGGTAATGGAAAATTATCTTTCCTAGTGGCAAGATGTAATTTTCTATAATCAATGCATATTTGCCACCCTTTAACTTGTCTAGTAGGTATTAATTCATTATGTTCATTCACAGTTACAATTACTCCTCCTTTCTTAGGAATGCAGTAAATTGGACTAACCCATGCACTATCTGAAATAGGGTAGATAATTCCAACATCTAACCACTTTAAAATTTTTTTCTTAACAACTTCTTTCATAACAGGATTCTGTCTCCTTTGAGGATTAGCCCTGGATTTGCAGTTCGCTTTCATAATGAATTCTATGCATACAAATTGAAGGACTGATTCCTTTAATATCAGCAATTGTCCATCCAAAGGCTTTCTTAAAATTTTTCAAAATTTTCATCAACCTTTCTTCTTCCATCGTTAATTTTGAGGAAATTATAACTGGTAAAATAGAGGAATCTCTTAAAAAAACATATTTTAAATGTTCAGGAAGTAACTTCAACTCAAGTTCGGGAGGTTTTTCAATTGATGGATAAAATGATTTATCTTTGTTTATCGTGTCAAAAATTTCAAAACTTTCTCGAACATGTTTTGCATCTTCCTTAAAAAGTTCTTCACATCGATCTAATTCTTCATCTTGCTCGTGTTTCAAATCTTTTTTCATAAAATTTTTCTTTATAAGTTATTTCGAAATGACATTTACTTAGATATCTTATAACATTCATCCTTTAACATTCATCATCTTTACCTTTTACAGGATGTTTCATTGATCTTGAAATATTGAAAGTAGCAGTTTGTTCATTGATGCACATTGACATTGTTAATTCCCCTTTCGGCACATCTATCATTGCTCTTCCTGTGGCTAGGAAAGGTCTCCCCAAAATGATAGGTATCTCTTTATCTTCCGCTATATCTAGCACAAATCAATGGGAAAGATAAATTGATCCACTTTCACTAGGACATCTTCTATAACTCCTTTAAGGTATGTTATCAAACGATCTGCCAGCTGCAGAGTTAAAATAGTAGGGGTTATTTCTCCTAATCTCAATATTTTGAATATTGATAATGACATAAGTTTAACGCTTGCACCTAAATCACATAAAGCTTTCCGATAAAATCCGTCTCCAATTGCACAAGAAATTGTAAAGCTACCAAGATCTTTAAGCTTTTTAGGAAGGTTTTTTTGAATTATAGCACTGCACTCCTCACTGAGTGCAACAGTCTCATTTTCTTGAAATTTCCTTTTTTTGTTGAGAATATCCTTCATAAACTTTACATAACATGGCTTTTCAACAAATGGAATATTAGTTGTAAGCTTCTTAAATATTTCCAGAAATTTTGAAAATTACTTATCCAACTTCTGCTAACAAAGTCTCTGAGGAAATGGAGGTGGTGGTTTTTTCAAATCAATTTTAAGTGGAGAAAAAGTCTTTTAGAATCTTTTGGAGCTTCCTCTTTTGATTCTTCAATTTGTTTTCTCTCAACTTCAATTTCTTCTTGAACCCTACCTTCCAACACTCTTCCGCTTCTAAGTTGAATGGATTTTACTTGCTCTTTATTCTAGTCTTTCGGATTTGATTCAGTATTACTACGAAGTGTTCCTTTGGATCCATTACTTAATGAACTTGCTATTTGCCTAAGTTTATTCTCAATATTTCTAATTGTAGCTACTTGACTTTGTAATTGATTTCCCATTTATAACACCACTTCTTCTATAGAAAACTCCTTCTCCTTAAATGGTGTATTACAGTTGAAACCTAGAGGATAAGTAGATCTATAATTATTATTCCCTTGATTGTTCCAGTTTCCCAATGGGTTTACTTGGTTGTTCCCCCATTGCTGATTATTACCTCTCGAATTGTTGTTCCAGTTAAAGTTGGGATGATTTTTCCAACCTGGGTTATAATAATTTGAATATGGGTTATTATGCTTGTTACTTATGACATTCAAAGTTTTTAATGATGCTTGAGAATCTATCATTTGGCTTAATTAATTCTCTTCAATCATGGAAATTGGTTGAGAAAAATTCATTCCAAATTTGTCTAACTTCCTTGAAATTGCAGCAACTTGATTTGCTAACATAGTAAATGCATCAGTTTCATGAATGTTAGCTACTTTCTTAGGATTCATCCTCTCAGAAGGCCATTGAAATATATTGGTAGACATTCCTTCAATTAAAGCATAGGCATCGTGAAATGGTTTTGACATCAATGAACCACCAGTAGCGATATCGATAATTGATCTAAGAGATTCAACTAATCCATTATAAAAGGTTTGAATTATTAAACAATCTAGTATAACATGGTGTGGACACTTTTTTAAGTGTTCTTTAAATCTTTCCCATGCTTCGTAAATAGATTCCCTTCAAACTGATTAAGAGATGTAATATCATTTCTAAGCTTAATATTTTTTTATGTTGGAAAATATTTAGCAAGGAATTTTTGTGCTAAATCACCCAAAGTTCTGATAGATCCAAGTGCTAACAAATTCAACCGCATTTTAGCTTTATCCCTCAGTGAGAAAAGAAATAACCTAAGTCTTCTGGAATCATCTGATACACCATCGTATTTAAATGTAGCGCACAATTCTAGAAAATTGGCAAGATATAAATTTGGATCTTCAGTTGGTGATCCCCCAAACTAATTATTTGATACCATTTAGATAATAACAGGTTTAAGCTCAAATGACTTAGCCACTATAGTAGGTTTTTAAATAATACATTTAAGTTCATCTACAGTAGGGTTGGCATAATCTCTTAAAAAGTTTAAACTCTTGATGAATTTTAGCATTTTGATCATTTTGGTTTGCTATTTATATAAATTTTTTAGATTTCTCAAGATTTTTTTTTTTTGGTTTTCTGATTTTTCTAACATTCTCACTAATTCAGAATCGTAGGGCACTAGTCCTTCAGAACCTGAAATACGCATACACTAATATAAAATAAAATAAAACTATACACACGCAAAAAAAAATAAAACAACTTAAAGTTTAAATAAGACTTTCTAAAAATAAAAGTTTTGCTTTTACATCAATAGATTCTTTACAATTTTTACTTCACTTCCCCAACAACAGAGCCAAAAGCTTGATCCCCGATAACTGCTTATATGCAACGGTATAACAATAATTACGATTATACTTTTCACTTATATTTCCTTATTTCACAACAAAACTAAAAACTTAATTATGAAGAAAAGTAAGAATTTAACTTTTAATTTTTATTGGGATACTACACAAGTATACGTATCATTATTAAGTAATATAAGACTTTTTGATTATGACCTAAATATCGAACCCGCAGGGAAAATATGCAATATGCACTTTTTGGAAAATTTTCTATGTTTTAAAAAGATAATTATTTAAACTAAAGACATTTTTTTGGTAAAAAAAATTTAAATATTTTTGTTAATTTTAATATTTTGACAAAAACAGAACAAACTTAAAAAGATAACTTGAGTTTTTGTAGAAGAAAAACACTAAATATGAATATATCTTTCTCCTTATCATGAATCAGTAATAAGTATATGAATTATGTTGTGGATGTATGCATATTGTGTTGTGCCAAGTAGGAGCAATAATATTGTTTACCCTTACTAGAGATGCTATAAAGAACATTGACTAATTTAAAGTTTGAATAGTTCTGAAGACCGGCTAGGCATGAAAGATACTAGCGCTCACTCTAGAGTTCCCTTGATTCCCTCCACCCGGGGGCTAACATCTCGTATTAAAACCTAAAACAATAAACCAAGTTTGGGGCTTTAACATGTCACTTTAAAGTCCTCTAACTCTACACACTTCATTGAATATTTTCCTATTTATTTGCACTCAATTATATGAACTACATTCTCATTCATACAACCTCATGTGATTCTTTTCAATTATTGACTGAGACAATACCATCCCAGTTCTTACATGTTCTCACAACAAATTTTAACATCTGGATTGGCCAAATTAAGAAGTAAATGAAGTACATGGATTTAAATCATCATAAATTCTTCCAACATTAAAGATCAATACTCTCCACAACTTCCATCCAACACTTAATTACTTATCATTTTAAGAAGAAAGATAAATTAAACTACTCAAAATCCATGGAGAACAGAAAGCCACACTTAAGTTTAAACATAGAAATCATTGTCAAACCAACAACAAGTCTTAATTAAAACCAATAGTTATTTAAAACAAAAGATACAAACCTATCTCAAGTCCTCCACCAAACTCTTGAAGTTCCTTTGAATCTCTTCTCTTTTACAACACTCTCAATATAAAACTAGAAATATAAAAGGGATAAATATTTGGTGTCTGAAAATTTCTCCAACTAACTCCCAAATTTTAGAACTTTCAAAATTGTCCCAGTACTTTAAGGTCCTCTTTCAAAGTCCCAATCTTCTTTTTTTTAATAATTCTACAAAAAGTGCCTTGGTATCTCTTCAAAATATTTCTTGATTCGATGTATT
>NEWO01000382.1:0-48487 GCA_003013225.1 Phalaenopsis aphrodite
TTTTCTAGTTTTCTAAGACTAGTCAATAGGAAAGTTCTATGGCTAGACCTAAGCTACTAAAGAAGTTTTCTAGACCTCAACCAAAAGTGAGGTCAACACTTGTATGTTGAAGAAAAGAAGAGCTATTTTAGTGAATTAGATAAACTATTAATTTACTATAATATTTAATTATCTCTCACAAGCGACACTCTTGATAGAAAAAAAGTGAAGCAAGGCCTTTGAGGTGAAAATAAATAGAATATTTCATCTTAAAAGAAGATGTATTAAGAAAGCCCAAATGATGGTTTAAATGAACACTAATTTAAGCATATGAATCATATTTTCAACAATTTATTATTGGTAAATATAACGTACTTTAACAATTTACATTTATCTCAATAAAATTTCACAAAATATAAATCAAAAAGTTTTTTTTCTCTAAATAATATTTCAAAACCAACAATATAGAAATCAACGTTAAAAAGGAATTTTTATTAGTTCGGCCATATGGCCTATATTTACTATAACAAAAAGACGAAAGAAAATATTCATTATATTAAAATAAACATTTGTATAATTGTTGACCTCATTTTTGTGATGACCTCTTTCTCTATAGAGAAGCCTATGATCTAGACTTGGGTTTCCTAGTGACTTCTTAAATGACTAGAGATAGAACTTACCCACATAGAACTTAAAACCAATTCTACATTCACTTAGGGTTTCAAAGATTAAGCCCAAATCTCCAACCTTTTGTTGGGATAATTAGGGTTTGAACCAATAGAAGCCCAAGTTGAGTTCTTATAGGTGAAAGATGCTCAAGGAAACTGACCTGACCCACAATTACTTGTTTTTTTAATCTCCAAAATATTATCAAAAAACTTGACCCAAATTATATTCAATGACTAGTGTGAATAAATGTAATGATATGGAAAATAAATAATAAAGTTTCACACTATTGATCCCACGAGGATAGCTGAACTATTTAAATTGGATTGCTAAACTCAAATGCAAATTCTATTTAGATTACAAATTTAAATGAAAATGAAATGATAACAATGGTTAAGACTAAATTAAAGTAGATATAAACAACTATACTTAACAGTTTAATAAAAGTAATTCTAATGAGTTTAAATATTATGTAAAGATCTTTCCCTTGCAATGAGATATTAATCTATGTAGGATTTGAATGAGTAAAAATATGATGATGTATTGTGACAAATAAGTGCATTCTAATTTTTTACCCCTCCCAGTGCTAACAAAGAACATTGGTTGGATTAGAGTTTTTACTAGCTTGTGTAGTAGTGATGAGTATATTTTGGCCTATCACCTCCAGATTACCCACTATGCCCTCTCTATAGGACTTACTAAGGACCCTTAAAATCCAAACTCTAAACCAAATTTGAAAAAGAATATAGTATGTCACCTTAGAAACATCAATTCTACACTCATCAAAATTTATCTTTATGTTCATTTGCACTCCCCCTTAGGTGATCGCAACAACTCTGCCCAAAATGAAGTGTGACAATCACTAGTTGGGTGAAATGATAGCTCTCTCGAGTGTTTATGTTTCTCGACGGATTTTATTCTCACAAGTGACCAATTTGTAAAGTCAATGAAAAATCGGTGAAAATGTCATCACAATTTTTAAAAGTAAAAAAGAATTCTTTAAATTATTCTCATCCTACAAGATTAATTTCCAAGAGCAAAGAGAAAGAAAGTGAACTACTCATAATTCATGGAGAATAAAACAAAAATACCAAATTTGTATTGGAATCCAAGTCTTAGAAACAAAAACTAAAACAAAAATACAAAGTATCTTATATATTCTCCCCAACACAAATTCTGGAGTCTCCATGAAGAAATCTCTAAACTTTTACTATTACAACACAAAACAC
Organism: Phalaenopsis aphrodite; assembly: GCA_003013225.1. Classification (NCBI taxonomy): domain Eukaryota; kingdom Viridiplantae; phylum Streptophyta; class Magnoliopsida; order Asparagales; family Orchidaceae; genus Phalaenopsis; species Phalaenopsis aphrodite. Next base: position 1,875 of record NEWO01000382.1, read on the forward strand.
ACTAAAACATAAACTTTAACACTAAAGTGGGACTTCAAATGCTGCAAAAAAGTCCTCTATTTTGTCCAATTTTTGTCCATATTAATATATCTCTGAAAATAACCAAGGGTTTCTTCAAACAACCCTTCAAAATTCAGTCAAATTCAATGGATCTTCTAAAAAGAAAGTTACTGGTGCTAGAGCACCCGTTGCCCGCGTGTATGACACTATAGTGCCAAGGGACGACGCTATGGCGTCATACCATTTTGCATCATTTTTGCTCATTTTCCCCTCATTTTCTTCAAATTTCCATTCCATGTACTTGAAACCAAAAATAAATAATATATATTATTTTAAAGTGCAATATCACTAAAAAATATGTATAAAACGATCATAAGATATGCACTAAAACCAAGCAATTTTAAGGTGGATCAGAAACCCATGGAGCCTAGACTCCTAGGAATCCTTATGATAACCTACTGAGCACCCCCAACACCCTCTTTGATCTAGAAGAAGCCCATTGGGCATGAGGATAGTTCTAGACTAGAGAAGGGTTCACCCTTTAAATTCATAGCCCTAAACTAGAATCATAACATTAAAGTTCATTCCAAAAGGGAGTCAGGTCACCACATTTGGAGTTTAAGCCTACCAATTTCTTCCTCCAATTCCAAATAACCCTAAAATTAAGATAAATACTAGCACATTAATCTAACCTTAAAATTGAAATTGCCAACCTCACCAAAATTTGAACCCAAATTTGCCTAAAATAAAGCTAAATTTGAATCAAACTAACATATCAAAATTAAGAATGCCCAAAAAATTTTAGATTAAATTAATAGGGCAACCTTCTTAATTAGTTTAATACTTAATCTGATTAATTATGAAGGTCCATAAGCCTAATCCTTCTGGACTAACTCTAATTGCCTAAGTTTAGGCTTAATAAAAAAGCCTACACTTAAGCTTAAGCGAAAGCCATCATGGAAGAGCCTATGGCCCATCCCTCATGGCCCATTCTCCATGGGTCAACCATCATATACATGACTCATCAAAGACTCATATGACTTTCCATGACATTATATCACTAAAAAAGGGAGAAAATTAAATCAACCAAAACTTAAGGCAAATACTAAAAGACAAGAAAGAAACACTTAGCCAAGCCACTAAACACTTGACACCTAAAGTCATGACCTTTTAGACCATCCCATTAGGAGTTAAACCAAACTAGCTTTGATCTTAGCCACCACACCAAAAGCTTCCCCAAGCCTCTCTAGCATTGGCCATGGCTTCTCCTTCTCCATTGGAGTCTCCATGATCAAGCACATCAAAGTATGGAGAAAACCTTCCTCCACTAGTTCTGGCTTCCAAAGTTATTCAAGCCATCCAAGCCATCCATGGAAATAAATCAAGAGTTGCCCATACTCTAATTGCCTAACCTCTGATCAGCCACCAAAGCTATCCAAGCCATCCATGGCCTCCCTCATACCCTTATATGGCTATAAATAGCCTCAACCCAAGAGCTCCCTACACACTCAAAGCTCCCAACCAACCTGCAAAAATCTTAGCTCCTAACACAAAACCCTCTTACAATGAAAAGTGTCTCATCCCCATCCTTTTCAAGCTTTCACACTGCCCCCATTGCCTTAATTTAATATCTGAAATCTAGGGGTTGTCATAGCATTGTCATAAACTCAATCAACACTCCAATTTAACCCTCCCAAATGCTTCACAAGGCCTTAAAACTTCTGTCTCAATCAAAATCCACCTTTCTCGCACCCCACATCCCCCACCATAACCCAACACCAACATGTGTCCCCATTTGGTCTAGGTCATAACTAGGTCCAATCTCACCTCAAATTGAAGCAAGGAAGGGCTTCATGGCATCAGGGCGATCATTTTCATTAATCCTAATTGAGGTTTCACCACTTGGAAAAAGGAATGGGTTATAAGCTCCTAAAGTAGGACTTTTGTTTGGTCATTTGTGAACAAGATGATCAATGCATTTCCACTTAATCCTATAGATATGTTTGTTTCATCTGGATGAAGCTATACGAACAAATCTCATGCAATTTAGTTAAGTATTGAGGGAGATCTTAACCCTAGAGTATGGATGGCTCTCGATTCATAGACCCTTTGGGACGATGAACCAACATCGTTCATTTCCATGTATTTGATCAAATTGGATGGCGGAATCGCAGAGGGGAGCGCACAAGATCGAAGCACGCAAAGTTGCACACATGAAAAAATGGTGAATCACAGAGCGCCACATGGGGCTTTGACAAACCCAAGGATTAAGTCGGCACTAACTCGGATAAAGAAGAAATTCGAGATTTACAAATTAATTAAATCTAGAAAATCAAATGCAACTTAAAAAATTCATATTTTTGTAAAGAAAAATCATAAAATTAAAATAAAAATATCTCTGAACTCGGTGAATAGAGGAGAAAAAAATAAAAATAAAAATAAAACAATTAACTTATATATAGTTTTTAATTAAATAAAGTCCTCAAAGGGTATTTTAATTATAAAAAAAGTAAATAAAAATAATAAAAATATGAAATTTTTAGAGATTATTCCCTCTATCATTAGAAATGTTCCTTAAATTTTCGAAAGTAAAGGTACCTCCCAAAGACCAAAGTGTCTAATTTCCTATGAAAATCATAATTATTTTAAAATTTAATTATTAAAATTTAAAAAAATAAGTGGAAATTAAAAAGAAAATTAGTGTAGTAACCCTAATCGTTAAAACAACCATTTTCACGTCTAAAAAATTGAAAACAAAACATTAGAGTTAAATCGAAAAAAAATATAAACTTTGGATTTTAGCCCAAATTGTCTCCTAAACTTAAATTAAACATAAAAATCAACTCATAAAATCTTAGGATTATCACCTAATGAAAATATTAAATTGAATTATCAATTAAAGAGGGTTAATCTCATAATTATTCCTTTAGTTATGAAATTACCTCAATAACCAAACTTAAAGCTTAACTTAGGCCCAACCCGACTTAGATTAAACCCAACTCAACTCAAACTCTAAACTTAACTTATGTCTAACCCAACTTAGACCTAACCCAACTTAACTTAAATTTCAAACTTAGCTTAGTTCTTACATACCTTAGACCAAACTCAATTAAAACATTAAACTTAACATAAAATTATCTTAACAATTACGTCCTAAGACTTAACTTAGGTCCAACCAAATTAGACCTAACTTAATTTAAACTCAACTAACGTCTAACCCACTTAGACTTGACTTAACCAAATACTAAATCTAATCTTAGTTTAAGTCTGACCTAACTTAGACTTAACTAAACCTAAAAGTAGTTTAAGTCTAACTTAACTTGGACTTGTTTTAACCAAATTCTAAACTTAGCTCAGACTGAACTCAGCTCAAATCAAACTTAAGCAAACCTGGGTCAACCCGACCTAATACGGGCCAACCCAAAACTAAACTTAATCAAATCTGAGACAACTCGGCCTAACTCGGGCTAATCAAAATCAATTTAAATCCAACTTGGGCTAACCCGGATCAACTTAAGCTAATTTGGACTAACTTAAGTTAACTTAAACCAAACTCAAAATTGACAACAACTCAATTAAATAAAATAAGTTAATGAGTGTTTGACCTCTTATAAGAGAAAAAAAACACACTTGATTTTAAAACATACCCCATATATTATGGGTTCAAATGCAAAGTTTGTAATGAACATAGAAGACATAAAACAAACCCTAAAAATTATTAAAACTTAAACTTCGAGTATAAAACTGTCGGCATAATTTTTGGGGAGGTCCTGTGAAAGTTGTCAGTCGCCGGAATTAGAATCCTTTCGCCCACTTTCGAGGGACATTTAATTTACATATTTATTTAGTTTAAAAAAAATATGAAATCAAACCAATCTCATATTTTTCATAATTTAGATGAAAGAGCACTACACCTCAAGCTATATATCTATCCCGAAAGATAAACATGTGGCTTAACAATCATGCTCAATTAAATAAACTAAGAATGTATGACATTTGTTTGGTCCTTGAAATCATTTTATTATAAGCTGACAAGTTTTGTTAAGCTGGGTTCGAAAAAACTTCCTATAAAGACAAGCCCCTATAGTTAATTACATCTTAGATAACAGGAGTTACCTAAGAAAACTCTCGATAAAAATCAGGGGATATTGCTTTCAAAAATTTCAAAGGATAGGACTTTTCAATGCGATCGAGGAAAGATGCGTGAAATGTGAATTTCTCAAATTTGGAACATTTATGTTTTGAATCTAAAGGAAGAAGAACTAGAGGATGTCACAGATTCTGAGGAGAACCTCGATGACTTCCTAAGCTATCCTACTATTTGGCTGTAATTTATAGGAGAAAATTTTTAATGTTTCATCCTACCAATTTTATTAATTAGGGCTAACATTTGTGTGAAACGATCACATAAATAGCCTGGAAGATGTGAGGGTTTAGGTCGTGACGAACGACAACCTCATAATCTTAAGATAGGTTAGGGCTTAAATTGCATAGTAGAGCTATACAAATGCCTAAAGATAAGCTGAGGATTTATGTTGCATAAGCAAACAACCTCCAAGTCCTATGGATTTTTGTTTAATTATAAATAGTAGTTTAGCCGGTGTAGACATGTTTTTCTGTTGAAGATGGCTATGCTGCGCACATTGCTAGCTTCAGGCTCCTCATTATAGCGAGTTTAAATTTTCTAATATGTCAAGTTTTGATGTCCAATCAAAAATTTCCTAAGGTCATGGTTATTTAAATATTATGGGGAATGTTAAAGTGGATTAAAGCGACACTGGTTAGGATCTCATGGTTCTCTTGTTCCGACACCACTATTTTCTTTCAGATTCACTTAGTTCAAATGAATTTACGAAACTCAACTTAATGAGTTTCAAACTTTCATTTAAATCGTGGGAAATCTCGTTAGCAACCGCAGGTTACCTCCTCTGAGGGATTCCTGATCATCCAATAGAGACATCTTAATTTAGTTGCAATTTTTTTTAATTTTTTTGTGATTAAATTTTTAGTTGTCTTATATTTTGATTTTTATGGCAGTGAATTTTATCTTGTTTTGTTTTTTTTAATTTTGTTCTGGTTTCAGTTTTGTGACTATCCTAAAAGTTTCAATTTTGACATGCAGGGTGACTTTGTTGTTTAACATGTAAATTTATGAACAAGAAATAAGAGGTGCAAATAAATAGAAGTAAATTGCAATGTAATAACTTAAAAGTGCACATGCCGATTCTTCTGGTTCCTCCACCTGAAAGGTCAATATTTGCAAAACAAATGTATAAATTTGCAGGAATTGCAGGGAACACAGGTTTGAAGTATGTCTAACAGATCCTATGTCACACCCTATTGAGTTCAATTTGTTCATCTCTAAGGATGATTCCATTGACTAAATCATAATAATTCCAAGTGTCCTACGAGATTCACAAAAGATCATGAGAAGTTTTGGGTAATACCCTATACATTTTACAGTCCCTCAAATCTTCTCGAGTTCATTTTGGTTTTATTATATTTGTTATATGGCTCACCCAGTTTATAACCTTATGCTCAGTGAACTTTGATGTTTTGATTATCCCTTTAAGTGGGGTAAACATCACTTGATGTTTCACTTATGAATTATACGGGTAAAAGGCCCTTAGGGACAATTTGGCTTAATTAATAAACTTTGTCGGTTTGATTTTTAAAGATGGGCTTGTAGTATTTTTTTAAAGTTTCAAATTAATTATAGGTCATCTTCTAAACCTCATTAGACAAAATTTTGAACAAGCCTAGTTCACTACCAAGTCCCTTAAGAATTTCATAACTCAACCAAAATAAAACTTTTGTCCATAAGAAAATTATTTGAGATTCACCTAGGTTAGAGGACCACTTGGACCAATTTTCATGATTTTTAGAGGTTTAATTTAATTATTAGAATTACTTATTTTTTTAAGTATTAATTAAATATAAAATATTATTTAAGTAGAAAATTGATTTTTTTATATTTTTATTAAATTTCTCTGAGTCCAAGAAACCCATAGAAATAAATATCATATTTTTTTGGCTTATATTTTAATTATTAGAGTTATTTTAATGGAAAATTAAAGAAAATTCATTTTAAGCCTTTAAAAATTAATATCTTGACTCAGAAAATTAGGAAAATTATTTTAATTAGTTTCAAGTGATTAGGAAGCCAAATGTGATATTTTAGTGTATTTTAAAAGTTTTACAATTTTTATAATTCTAAAATTAATTTTGGATTATTTAAATTCTTAAATATTGCTTAAAAATGAAATATTTATTTTAATTCCAATTTTATTTTTCTTAGGTTAATATGATCATAGGGAGCTACCAAAACCAATTTGGTGATTTTTTTAGTTGTGTTTTAATTATTATAATTATTTTAGTGTTAGAAATGTCATATTACTTAATTAATCCATTCTAGTGGTCAAATTAACTCTAATTGACTTGAAATTTCTATGAAAAGCTTCGTTGTCATTAAATTATAGTGGAAAATAATGTTTATGCTATTTACATTTATATTTGCTCCAATTTAATTTTATTTCATTTTAGAGGTTTGTGATAATTACGATTACTATTAATGAGTTAAACCAATTTTATATTTTTCCTAGGGTGTTCTAACCATAGTGAACCTACCAAAATAAGTTTTATATTTTTTTATCAATATTTTAATTATTATAATTAATTTATCAAAATAGGCATGACAGACTTGAAAAATATAAATCTCTGCTTAGAGATCTCTCCTGATCTTGGAAAAATCAGGGGAGATCCCTCATGACAGAGAGAACTAAAGCCCCAAAAATCAAATCATGATGAAATGTCTATGAAAATGGAGAATCAAAAGACTAAATATTGTATTTAATTAATTAAAAATCACACATGCATCAAATAAACTTGAAACCATTTCCAATTTATTTTCCTCTGTTCATTGAGCAAGAGGGTATTTTTATTTTATTTTTGTGAATTTTCTATCCAAAGATATGTATTTCTAAGGTGGACTGATTTAATTAATTCAGTAAATCCCTAATTTCCTACTTGTGGCGTCGCATCAACCTAGGCAGATCCGAACAACACACGTGACACGCTACCATTCAACGCCACCATCTAAGTCAGCTGCTACGTGTTTCTGTTGTATCGTTCCATCCTCTCGTCTGATGCAATTGGAGCGTCTATCATTTATACGCACGATCCAACAATTGCAGGTCATCGTCTCCAACTTGTTCAACCCAAGAGTTATCCAACTTAAAACTAATATCTCGAGCTACACCTGACCAAATCACCTCGGGTTTGATCCTATGAACTCGTATAAGTGAGACAGACCTATCCATATGGCTAACCTACCATGAAATCAATCATATGCTTGTGGAGAATTAAAATAAGCTTGAGATTTTGGGGAAGTCTTATGCCTTAGTCTAAGAGGGGAAGCCTTGATTGGATGCATGAGGAAGCTTTGTGGAGGCCCAAAGAACTTGAGGATGGAGTCTCCGGTCGTGGTGAATTGTCTAGACCCAACTTCAACCAAGGTCGATTTTGGGTGTTGATCAAAGTCAGGTATGGAGGCTCTCTGTGATGGGACTTTGAATGGGGAACTTCCTCTTTCAGTGTGGGGATGGTGTAGAGCAAGTTGGTTTGGGATTTTAGGCAGTGGGGAGGAGCAATTGGAAATGTTCTGGTTTCAGCTGAAACTTGAGCTCAAAAATTGAACTAAGGCAGGGGAATTTAGGGCTTGGGAAGGTTTGGAATAGTCATATGAAGGCTGCAATTAGCTCAAGGAACAATTGAGCAGAGTCTCCCCTAGGATTTCAACAACAACTCCTTTGGCCGTGAAGAGGTGGCTTTATAGCCATGGCCAATGGGTAGAGCTCAGATGGCCTAGTGGGGTGTCAGATCTTGCTTGTGTGGAGGGAAGAAAAGGGCAACAATCCAATTAGAATAAGATGGCTTGGTTAAGTCTAATTTTGGGTATTATCCAAGGGGGAGCTCTTTGATTTGAATTTTTCAGCGGCCAAGGTGGTTGACCGGTCAGGGATTGGTCACCATCTGACTCAGGAAGGCCAGGGCTAGGTCATGGTGCATTCAATTTGGGGTTGACATATGTAAAGGCTATTAATTGAAATGGAAGGTGCATTGGGCTAGGTTGGGTCAAGCTTGGGTTTAGCCTTATGGAATTAGCTTGGGTGACTCCCCATGGTTGACCAAGGCCAGGTGAGCCAGCTGAAATGATGTGGAGAGGTCTCCATCCAAATGATTTGGGCTAAGCATAGGTTTAAGTGTGTCATTAAAAGGGTTAAAACCTTTTTAAGCAGTCTTGAAAGTGGCTTGTCCTTTTGCCATTAATAGCTTGGTGAGGTGGCAAAGCTTACATGGCTCATCTATGGCTTAAGAATGGCTTCATGGCTTCTCCTTGGCTTGACCAACTTTCATGAGAAGGGATTTTTGATTTCATGAGATGTTTTGGTGGAGTTAGTCACGAGTCTTGATTTGGTGTGATGAAATGATGAATTTTAAGGAGTATAGTTTAATTTAATCAAATGGATGATGAGAAGAAATTTTATGTCATGTGGGCTTTTAATTGAACTTTGGGCTTTTTGAATAACTTAAGGGTTTGGGCTTTCAGAATTGGGGGTGAACTTGGGCTAACATTTGGGTCAATTAAATGTTTAATTTGGTATAGGGAGATGCCATGAAGAGTTTTGAAATGGTCTTAAGTGATTTTGAATTGAATTGGAAGGCCAATTTGGGGATTTGGACATATGGTCAAAATTGGGGCTTTTTTATTTGGATTGGAATTGAGATTACAATTTGGTCAAATTGGGTTTATATTTAGTTCCAATTTGTATCAAGAATGTTGAAATTTGGTTTGGAATTGAAATTGGGCAAGATTGGGGTCAATTGAGCTAAGATTGGGGCTAATCTGGGGAAATCTTTTGGTCAAATTGGTTCAATGTGATGGTTAAAAAATTAAATTGGGAATATTTTGGTTGATTTTGGAATTTTGGGGAATATTTGGAATTATTGGGTCATGAGGGGATTTTGGTAATTTTTGACAGTTTTGGGGGTATTTTAGGAATTTGGTCAATTTAGGTAGTGGTGAGTGATTTGAAATGACTTTTGGACAAATTTGGGTTTTTTTTGGTAATTTTAGGATTTTTTGGCAATGATTAGGGTTGTAGGGGTATTTTGGTAATTTGGTGATTTTGGGCCAATCTGGGCAAGTAAGCCATGAAGCCATGTCAAACCAAATAGAGTCACATGAGGATTCATTTTGGATGCTAAATATGCTTGTCCTAACCCTCTTAGCCAAAGACTAGGGGTATAGGTCCTCCTATATGAGCTTTTCAAAAGGAGTCAGGAGACCAAATCAAGGGGTCTTAGGGTTTAGGGTGTGTGAGAAGGTGTGTGCAAGCTAGCCTAACCAAGACCAGACCTCCCAGGGTTAGTCCTAAGGTTTGACCATCCTATGGGAGATTCTCCTTGAGCTCCTCCATATTGACCCCACCCACTAAGTGCTAGAGGTTAGGACCAACATGTGGAACTTCAAGTTGAGCAAAAAAGAGTTTAGAATTTCTAATAGTGAGAGTTCTCTTTCTAGTTCTCTAGGAATAGTCAACAGAAAAGTCTTTTGGCTAGACCCTATGCTAATAAAGAGGAAGAACTATATCTCAACCAAGGTCAACAAAAACACAATCTGCTTTGAGAAGGAACTTCAGATGAGGTAACTCATGCTGCTAATGAAGTACCTTCCAGTCACTCGTGACTAATCAAACCACAAACCTCAACAAACCCAGGAGGACGAAATTATGGGATCTTGATCGAGTCTTTTCAACATAAAAAATAAAACAAAAATAAAGTTACAAAAATTTAATTGGCTCGGAATTATTAAGCAACATAAAATTTTTAACCCCCTAAAATATGAAAAATGACACCAAAGCTTAAATGAAACCCTAATGAACAAAGATCACTGAATACAACTTTAACCCTGCTACCCAGATCAACGAAGATCTCTTCAATGACATAACCCAACGTTGTTGAAAAGAATTTTTCGGTCGAAGTTGGTTTGACCACCTCTCTAGATTAATTAGATCAGGGAACATGACGACGACCCCAGGAAGACAGAAAGCAGGGGTACCTTGACCAGTTTGTTCTAAATAAAATGTATATTAATTAACACTTTAATAATTAAAAAAGACCGGTTCATTTCTCTTACAATGAAGGATTCTAACTCTATTTTGCAGGGCTGCTAATGACAAAATAAAAAATGCTGCCTTAGATTTACTTTACATGTTATAAGGGTGTTTTAATTCTGTTTTGCAAGACTGTTGTAAATAAATAAGTTGTTGCAGTAACCTAGGATATTTCCTTCGAATCTTCTTTTCTTTTATAGAATTAGGTAGTGTTATGATCAATTTACTATAAGCATTCGAGCTATCCTAAAGAAGATGAAACAAACGAAGGATGAGCCTTAACCGAACCATCAACAGTAGTTCCTATGATGTCAATTGATGAGTTTGACCTTCGTTCAAGTTGGTACCCTCCATATCGTCAGTTTCTCTATATTCATTTGATAGGTCTGCCCAAATTATAGGTTGATATTTACATTTCTGCTTTTTGCCTGGATTACCAGTAGGCTCACATAAGGACTAAACCTTCTACCCCAACCTAAACATCTTCAACTTAACTTTTCAAAATAAAACTTATAATGAAAATAAAATCATATAAATTACTACATTCATAACTACTAAAACATCATACATCTAAACAACCTCGATTGTCACCCAATAAAACTGAGTAGAAACTCCTTTTCAATTTAGGAATATTAACGATAACATGATCTATAGGCGTATGCATAACATATTGCTATTATTCCTAATCTTCGGGCCCTCACTCATTGGAGACGGAATGGGGTGATTTGACTCGTGAGAACTACTACCTTATAGAGTGAGTTCTGCCTATACACATTGATTGGCCTTTAAACAAACCTTCTAAGTATTCATCATCAAGGACTTGCATAATCGATTACATAGATTACTTTGTTGCACTCATCACTAAATAAAACTAAACCTTTGAGTGTGGTGAGGTGCAAAACATTTAAATCTAAAATTTTGAAATATGTTTGTTATGGGCAGCTTGATTTATAATCAAGTCGTAAGGTCTACTACTCCTAATGAATAACAACCTATCATATCTTGTATCATCGAGACCGGCCATGTATGGTTTTGAATGTGATTAAGTGATTTAAATGACAGTCTTTTTCAGGTAGGGTTGTGAGTCCATTGCATTCCACGTTTCCCTTCTTTTAGGTTACAATTCTGACGTTTCATTTCTCTCGGTGAACTTCAACCTAGGACTCCGAGGTCGCTCGTCTAGTTACGACGTAAATCCTCATCTTTAGGCTCCTCATTGATTATATGTTGTGCAGTGTAAGTCTAACATTAAATTTTTCTTCAAAAATGCCAAATGCAAAAAAATATGATAGTTCAGAATACTATTGAGTTTTCATGTGTATCTTCAAGTGTCCCTTACCTATTCTTATTTTGGCTTCCGTTAATAATTGTTTAACATTTGAGCTTTTCTCATTTGGAAATCTAATATCCAATCGTGGAAGTCTAAACATAGAAATTTTTGGAGGACAAAACAACATTTTTAATCGAGAGTTTTTGTAAGTAACTTCGGTTGCTTAAGATGTAATTAACTATAGTGACTTGCTCTTAAAGGAAGAAGAAGACCCCATCACTAATCTATAGATAGGAGAGATGAACTATTGGGTTTAACTTAAGACCAGTGTAGATATCCAATTTTCTCTGAGTTTGAATAATCAAACCCACCGTAAAAGTTGTATTTCTTCCTTTCAAGCTTGATTATTTGAACTATCAAAATCTTCGAATCTACACGACCTCCAAAAGCCCAGTGTCGATGAAAAAATAAATCCCGACAGGAACAACGACCGATCAATAATAAAAAAGTATAGAAATTATAGTCTTCATTACATATTGCAAGGCAATTAGTTAAAAAGATGGTAAGACTTGGCTGCTTTATCTCAAATTTTTGGGAATTGAAATTGGACAATTTTTCTGTTGACGTAATTGTAATGATAAGTTGGATTAATTAACATTATTTTTATGCTAATTTAAGCTCATTAAATTTATGAGATAATGTTGTGGAGTAGTTTGAACAACACTTCTGATAATATTGACTTACTTTAGTATCTATTCATCATGTTGAAAGCATATTCAATTATATGAGATTTTTTGTTCCCAAAAATTTTAGAAGAGTATTTAGCTTTGATAGTTTAGCATATAATATATGCATATTAAACTACCAATCCATTAAAGATTATTTAAGTAAGAGCAATCCTATTTCCTCTTTTATACATTATGGTATATATATTTTATAACATCTTTTGTTGTTATTTTGTAATCTAGCCTAAAGAAAGCCTACATTCTTTAGAAATAAATAATTATAGTTGGTTGTATGCCCCAAGCTATAAATCCTAAATTTTAAGAGGATGTATGGTAGCATATTTTTTTTTAGGATTTAGTCATTAATTTAGCTTAAATTCTACAAAACACTAAAAGGATAAAAATTATCATTTTCTTTCTAAATATATTAAATTTCAACCATCATTTACTGATCACCTTAATTAGACTATTAACAACAAAATCTAAAGGATTTGTAGAAGATAATGGTATTAAATAAATTTTCTAAAAAAATACCCAAAACATTTCTATTTACAAATCAAGCAACATCTTCCATCTATTTTTCAAATTCTGACTCAAATATTAAAAGTAATGATAAAATCTCAATTCATATATATTTTTTATTTTTATCAAATTCATAATAATTTGATTATGAAACATATTTAGGCGGTGTTTGGCTGTATCAAGAATTTACGTTAAACAGGATTTAGTAAATTCGGATACTGACTGTAAATTAGTGAGCGACTCAAACTTAATAAATTCGTAATAATGTGAACAAGAAAACAGAACGCGGGAAAAATTAGATAGAACACGAGAAAAATAAATTTAACGAAGTGTTAGATTTAAGATTTAGTTTTTTGATATTTTGTTGGATTTAAGTTAAATTCGTTGTTAAATCTATCTATTAATAAGCTATTGAACACAACCTTAATTTGTAAATAGTAATTTTCTTGTGCTTACTCCAATTAGAAAAAAAGGAAACAGGGAGACGAGGGCAATAATAGTCTTCAACCCTGCATTCTGGTCCTTTCCAATGCACCGATTCTATTCTAGCTTTGAACGTCTTTCCATTGGAAGTCGGTCCATCTAAACGCTGTTTTTCTCCTCTTCCCGCGTGGAAGAAGGGATCTCACGTACGGCACTGCTTCTCTCTAGAAGGTAAACTTTTTCACAATCTTCAAGTCCGATCTCTTCAGTTTCCTTTCACATCTCGTCATTCTTCAACCGCTTAGACTAGCATACTCTGTAACCCTTTCTTCCGGCAAGTTTTGATTTCATTATCTCCATATCTTTCTGGATTTAGGTCGGATTCTGCTGGTTTGCTCTTCGATTTTGTTTTTCTTAAATTTTTTAGGGTTTTTATGGCTGAAAGCACTTGGCGGAAAATCTGCTAGTTTGGTAATTTGGTGCGGATGAGGTTTTGATGACGGAAGGTTTCACATTTTTGCAGGTTAGGTTTGCTATCTGGAAGGAACGTCGGCTAGATCATGGCGACCGGTGCGGCGTGTGCGGAGAGAGCGACGAGCGACATGCTAATTGGCCCTGATTGGGCGGTAAATATTGAGTTGTGCGATATTATAAACGCGGATCCGGGGTACTGCTCGTGCCATATACTGCTGTTTTCTATTTTTTTAATTTTTTATTTTTTGTTTGTGAAACTTGATGTTGGTTTCTAGTTTTCTGCCATCGCCCTTCAATTTATTTTCTCATTTTATGTGCTGGAGCATTCTTTTTTCTTGGTTTAGGAACAGAAAGAAGATTAAAAAGTTGAATGTTGAGCAAACTGCTTCTGATGTGAAATTATAAGCATTTTCCATTTGGCTTTGAATGGTGTAATTAACCTGAAAGTGTCTCTTTGAAGCAAAATGTCTATTGGATTTGTGACCATGGCCAGCGTTCGAATTCTTTGTAAATTGATTATAATGCCAAATGTTGTCCATCCTTCTTATCTCCTTAGCATTTTTTTCATTTTAGGAATCTTTTAAAAAAAATAATAAATATTTTTTTCATCATATCCATGTTGATGCATTCCAATATGAGTTTTATAAATGTTTGAAACCAACTTGAACATGCTTCTGAGTTCTGAAATGTTTAAAAATGCACCATTATTATTGAGATATAATAAGAGTTTTTCAGTCTAAGCTTAACCATATGATCATCATTATTTTTTATTTATCTAGGTTTTGCTTATAACATTCTTAGAAATTGTTTGATGATGCGTTGTTTGTAAAAAATCTGCAATTATGAATTTAATTTTATAAGAGGAAGGCACCACTAAAGTTCTCAATTTATGCATACAAGCCTACCACAAAATTATGATAATGGAGAACACTTGTAGCGCATATTGTCCATATATGTGAGAGCAGCAAGTTTGTCTTATGCATCACACAAAAAATATGGTTTACCAATTGGAGCCTTAGTTTATGTTCTATGAAACTCATTTGTTTATATGGTTGTTCATACCCATGCCTTGTATAGTAGTTCTGATCTCCAGTTGCAATTTATTGTTTCATTTTATGAATTGTGCTGTTTTACCTGACTAAAGTGCATCTTGTTGTATGAGAATCTTGACAGATGTGGGTCTAGCTATTACTAGGCCTCACATTTGTTATAAGCCAGAAGGTTGTTCTTTTGTTTATTTTAGTGAAATTCTTGACCTTCTCAATGGGAGCAACCTAACGTGATGGGATTTTCATCATAAATTGAAAGTTTAGGTGCTAGTTGTGTTTGATAGAAAGTTTCGTATACTCTTGCTTGTCATTTCCTCACAATCACCATGGCTTGGTGGTTGGAATGGTTATTTTTCCCTAAATTATAGGTAAGTAGGCTTACTAAAATTTGCAAGGTGGGATAGTAAATAAAGAACTTATTTAATCATTTTCATGTTTAGCTATTTTAAAATAGTGATTGTTATTGCATCAAATTAATGTATTGTATTGTATATGGGTTTCCCATTGGCTAATTTCAAAATTATAGGTTTATATTGTATATGGTTGCATATTGTAAAGACAAGAGTTTCCCTCTTGGTTAATTATGTGTTTCTCATTGGCTTTTCAGGCCATTTCTAGAAAGTTCCATGCTTTCTTAAGCGATGAAAGAGCTTTTCATGGTCCTCTTTCTGATATCATGATCTTGAAATAGCTATTTATGGTCCCCCTTTTGATATCATGGTCTTGATTTCTTCTCAATACATTTCATGATTTATTGCTAGGATAGAAACATCGCTTGTTATCCATTCTTTTGTTGTTATGATTTTCTTTAAATTGTCTTAGATGTTATCCATGATTTTATTTCGACATGTTTTACGCCGGCGGTCGACTACCTAACGCAATGGAATGGTAATGCCAAGTAGGTCTACTTTGGATAATCAATTTGAATTTATGCCGGACAAGTTTACCATGGAAAGATATACATTTATTGAGAGGTTTGATGGAGAAGTTCAGTCATAATAAGGAGGATCTACATTTGATTTTTATTGATTTAGAAAAAGCTTACCATAAGGTTCCAAGAGATATCTTGTGGAGAGTTCTTGAGAAGAAAGGTGTTGATATCACTTATATTCCAGTCATTAAAGGTATGTATACTAGAGCTGTTACTTGTGTTCGAACTGAAGGGGGATTGATCAATTATTTTCCTATTTCTGTTGGATTACATTAGGGATCGACTTTAAGCCCATATCTTTTTGTTTTAATTATGGATGGTCTTACTGAACATTTACAGGAGGATGTACCTTGGTGCATGCTTTTTGCTGATGATATTTCTTGTCGTGGATAAAACGAAAGAAAAAACCCAGGAAAAACTTGAATTATGGAGGTCTACATGGGACTCTAAAGGCCTTCATTTGAGTAGAACTAAAATTGAATACATGGAATGTAATTTTAGTAGTAGTAGCTCTGTGACAGAAGTGTAACTTTGGGTGATCAAATTATTAAAAGGTGTGAACGATTTAGATATCTTAGGATGCGATGGTGATATAGATGGGGATGTTAATAGTAGAATTCAAGTTGTTTGGTTGAAGTGGAGGAATGCTTCGAGCCTTTTGTGTGCTAGAAAAGTGCTGCTTAGACTGGGAAAATTTTATAAGATGGTGGTGAGACTTGCAATGCTCTATGGCGCTGAATGTTGGCCTTTAAAAGAAGCATAATACTAAGTTAAGTGTTGCCGAGATGAGAATGATTGGTGTAGCTTTGGTGACGGACAAAATTAGAGAGAGTCGTCTTAGATGGTTGGGTCGCACCATCTGATGATCTGATTAGGAGAGTGATGTTTTAGATTTGACTTGTGTTAAGAAAGACAGAGGTAGACCTAGGAAGACTTGGGCTTATTGTATAAAAAATGATTTTAATTTATTTGAACTAAATGAAAATATGACACTAAATAAGACGCAATGGAGAAAGAGGATTCATGTAGATGACCCCATGTAGTGGGTTTAAGGCTTTGTTGTTGTTGTTGTCGTCGTCGTCGTCTTATATGTTATCCAAACATTTTATATATGTGTTGGACATGATTTTTGCTCTCACTTTCCAATCATCGAAATTTATTTTTTATGAAATATAAATTTTGTTAACTTTTCATAATGCAATTCGTTGATTTTGATATAGAAAATGGCTATCATCTTGCATGTGACGTGTATGATTCCCCATCAATTTTAGTGTCACCAATTCCCTTTTTGCATTCATTATCCAGCAATCTTACTTGATTGATTTCTTATTAAGACATGGATTTTTATTTTACTTCTGATAACGTGATTCGTTGATTCCAATTTAGAAAGGATGATCATCTTGCATGTAACATGTTATATTTCTTGCTAATTTTAAGGTCACTAACTCGTATTTGCATCCATTGTCTGTTTATCTTGCTTGCTTGATTGAATCCAAGGTACTCAATTTCCTATTTTATAAGAATATTGCTATTGAAAAAATAAATAAAAAAGGAACTAATTTTTTTGGCTTAGCAGGTTAAATCTTTTTTTGAATCATTAACCCCCTTTCAATTATTCTTTTCTCCCACTCAAAATCACAATACATGCAAAAGTTGACCATGTCAGCCACGACAACAACATTATAATTGCCTTAATGCACGAGGCAATTAAGCTATGATTATGCGTTTTAGATATTCCAATAACAATGCTCCATTATGCAGCCATGGGGTCTAAATTTAGTCTCCTCTCATTTATACGCACTCAGTGTCGCACTCCCTCACTCTATGCTGTTTACCCCATCTCTCTCTCTCTCTCTCTCTCTCTCCTGAAATTGCAACAACCATATGCTCTAATAGTGCCTTATCTCCTGACATTTCCCTCTGCTATATTTCACTGCTCTTACTTCCTAGTATTGAACCATCTCCCAGTTCTCCAGTAAAGCCTTGTGCCGCAGTTCTCTATCTCCCAAGAATGCTTCTTTGTCTAGTTTTTCCATAAACCCTTGTGCTTGCTGCTCTGCTTTTTCGCGTTACTCTTACTGTTAGCCCTATCTCTTAACTTCCCTAACGAATTCTCTTGCATTCTTTGTACAATTCATTTCCAACAATCATGCCTTAAAAAGATCCATTTCTATGTGAGAACAAGCTTCACCTCCTTGAGTTCAACTACCAATCAATGATCTCATGTCTTGCGACTTCTTTGTATTTTACATTTATAATTCTCATTCTTCTGTCCTTTAACAATTTTATTGCACACGAATGCATGGATAGGAAATTTAAAAGGTTGATCTGTTGTCAGGTTTGTCTGATTACTGCAGATCTTTGATTTTGCTAGTCTCAATACTCGTGACTCTTATCTTTGATTTGACTAAGATCAACTACCACTTCTGCATATTTGATGTTTAATCCTGTTGGGGTTTGATGAGCTTTGTGCAAGTGATTTTTGATTTGATTGGAATTTTGCCTCTTTTTGTAGATCTTTGATCCAGATTTGATGAGTGACATCTTTTTATTTGGGGTTGCATCTGACCAAATATCTAGTAATGGCCACTGAAATACCGTAGAATGGTGGTAATCATGGTCGCTTTGTGGCTCATTTTTCACTATCTTATTCAATCTCTCTCCATGGCTGCCAAAAATTAGTTGTATATCTCCATTGTCATTTCAAGGATGAGCGAGCAAGAAACTAAACATCCATGTAAGCCAAGGAGCAAGAGAGAAGCTTTGACATTATGATATTCCTTTTGTATCATTTTTTAATGAACACAATGGTAGTGTTTTTTAACACGTATTCAAGGCGATGATACATTAAAACAAAAGGGAATCATTCTAAGTAATTTATTGCGATGATAAAAATGAGGAGTATTGCATTAAATTAATTTAAATGATTTATAAAGTTGAGGATTAAAAAATTCTCTTAAATAGGTTTCTATCATCTATGATTATTAAAATTCTCTTCAAAATCAATAACGAAATATTGTTTGTCATAAGGCATGGAGCTTCAACTAAAGTTTATAAAATAAATCTGCATTTCAAAACCATTGTAGTAACCAATTTCTTGTTGCATTGAATGACCTCTTTAACCATAAAAAAATATGATAGTGCCGATCTCCCATTTAACTAAGTTCATGTGAAGTAGCATAAATTCAAATTCAAAATTAATGCTTGTAGGCAAATCAGAAGTTGGCATGTTATAAATATTCAAAACAAATAAAGTTAATGCATTCATATGGATGGCTTATTAACTAAATTGGAGTTCTATAAGCCATTAAGATTCATGAAACTAAACGTTTAAAGGTCATTGACATCATGAACATAACACTTTGCAGATGCGTGTTTAATAGAAATTTTGTAATTAAACAAATTTGGTTGATTATAAATGTAACTTTATAACTTGTCTGTGATAAGAATTGTAAAATAATGTTTTAAGGCTTTCGTTCAGCGCACTGAAATTTATTTAAAATAGAGAGGCTTAAAGTAAATTAAATTATAATAAACTCCTGTAAAATCTTATTAAGCTAAGTTTATGATGCGTTGCCCATGACAATATTGTTTATGTTTAGTCCCAAGTTGATTTGGTGTGCTATCATGTGCTATCTTATAAAATATGCCTGCCCATTTACTTAATGCATAAACTTACGCTTTAGAAACGAACTGCCTTTATGGATTTTTCAATCCCAATAGATGGCATACAACAATTTGCATTCGTTTTTGAGCATTGATATTCATACCAATGCGCTAAAAGCCATGTTGATACATTCAGAATTTCAAACATTTAAAGTTGCATTTGGGAAATAAGTCCTTTTATGGACTTACCAAGTCTCCATTAATGTATGTAACAATTTACATTATTTTCTAGCACATTGATGTGCTGAAAAGCATACTAATATGTTCAGAATTTCCAAATCGTTCTTTACCTGTGTCAAATGCTTCGATAGACCTTTTAGTAACTTAAATGTGTATAGCACCTTTTCAAGGGATAAATAAAAAATATGCTTGTGTGTATGAACACAACACGTGTATGAATGCAATGATTACAATACATCTATGAATGCAATATTGCCTTAAGGTTATAAGATTTGTTGGGCAACTTACAAGCATATCATAATCCATAAACTTCAAATCAAGTTAATTCTAAATATGTAACATAAATCATGAAATTAAATGACCAATATTAAATTTTTATTTCTGCCAAGATTATAAGACCCATGTATGGGTCTTTCAATGGATGTAAACTTCAACTCCATTACTATAGTTACGTTTCATTCATTAATCTCATCGAACTAAACCTATTATGCGTTCATGTCATCTCACATTTTGGGTAAATTCATAAGACCCATCATTGGTCTTTCCTTGTCCTCGAGGTTATAAGCCTTATTTACGTGCCTTTTAGTGGATGTAAACCCCAGACCAATTATTTGGGCCGATATAAAATGAACAAAGCCTTTTAAGCTATCTTAATTATTTTTGTTACCTTACAAGGTAAAACTATAAAACTTGTTAATGGGTTTTCCATCACCTCTATTTTCTGTCACATCTACGGACTTTCCAATCATTTCGACCAATTTGTGTCAATACAAAGCCAACAAACTCTTTAAATTGAATCTTTGGCTTTCAACTGATTGTAAGGCCATCTCAACTAATTTGTGTCGATACAAAAGCCTTGAAAGCCCATCTCATTTAATTTGTGTCGAAACAAAGCCAATAAATTTACTAAATTTAAGCTCAAGCCCTTTAATAGATATAATTCCTAACCCAACTTAAATTTGGGACAACTCGTGTTAATAAGCATACCAATCAAAATCAAATATTTCTCTTAAAGTTTCACAAATCAAAATTCCATGTGCCTGATTCGTGAATAATGGATGGTCATTCATGTCCAGCTTTGTCAATCATGTCCGATATCTCTGAACCGAAAGTGACCATGATGGATATCTCTAAGCTATTTTGTCAAAATTGATGTGTTATTTCTGGTTGCTAAACAAACTCTTTGGATGCTACGTTTCAAAGTTTTCTAATATTTGTGGACTAGTTCCACTGGTATGTTTGGTATGATGAAAATGTAAGATCTTGGTTGAGTTTCCTCGATTCACCCAACTATTCCCCATTAATAAATCTAAAGTCAGCATGTAATATAAGCTTAGAATTTGGTTTAGAGTGCTCAACCATGAATGGGAGGGGAATGAACTGTGGATGTTTGCATCCATCAGAAGTACCATAGATCTACAAACTCTCACATATATGAGAGGAAACTAAGTTGAAAAAACTTACAGAATGTTTGGGATAGCTTTCTACCTGCTTTGCATTTCAGACTGTCACCACAACTCTGTTTGGGAAATGGCTGTTTTTAGGAAATTTTTATGGTGATAAGCTGTTTTCTTTAACTTGACATGTTAAAGTCCAGTGGTTGTGTCCTAGCTGCTGTTTGATTTTTTGGAAAAAAAAAATATTTATAATTCTTACTGTAGTTTTTTAAGAAGTGGCTCTCTCCACCACTAACCATTTTTGATAAAAGTTCTGGCCACTCCAAATAGATTCTTATTCTTCTTGAGGAAACTATCCTTGGGATGCTCACATTAAGGTTTTGGCTATTCTGGAGTAATAAAAGATTTGCAAAGTTAAGCCACCACGCGTGTATGTGATTGTGCTTGCTCATATGAAAGTCATTTTGTTGGTAAATGTTGGGTTATGTGCTGCCTCTGATGAGCTAGATGGTGCTTCTAATGAGTTATTGCATGCTGCAATGATTATTTGCTTTCCGTTGGGAGCCATAAGATTCATATGATGAATTAGCTTTTGCTTACTGAGTTTTCTGTTGCATATTTTGGTGTTTTCTCATGGAGCATTTATGGAGCTGCCAAATTGGGCTTTGTAGTACCCATTTTTGGATTTCGGTATGTTATTTAGCGCAAATGGTAAATGTGCAAAGATTCCTAGCATGATGTTTGAGAATATATGGCCAGGCTCGAGGCTGAAGTCTAATTAAACGTTGCAAGCATTTTGTTAAATAAAGCAATGTTGCTATATTAGTTTGCAGATTCAAATAATATTTAGCAACAAACATGAACTTAGTTTGGACATTGATGAGATTGTCTTTGAGAAACAAGAGTGACTGTTATTCCTCTGGTATGTGCTTTATTCTTAGCATCAGCTAGTAAACTTTTTGCATGTTTTGGATGCTGCATAAGCAAGATATCATGTATGACTTTGAGCCACACAGTTGAGAAGTGGTTATTGGAGGGCCATGTTGGTAGATTCTATATCTTGCTTTACATGTGTTAGGAAATGTTACTTGACTTGTGCGTGAATCCAAATATGATCTTGGGGAATTTTAGAATTTCAGTGAGGTATGGACACATCAGATTCTTTCTCATAATTATTATAATATAGGGACTCATGTTTGTTTCCTGCACTGTGGAAATATGAAATCAAGGTAATTATTTTTAAAGATAATGTTAATATGTTTGATATCAAGGTAATTTACACATGAACGATTTGGCTTGATTTGTATTTACATGGAAATTAATCAATTTAGGACTCCCACCTTGGTCAAACAACAAAACAAAATGAAAAAAAGTTGAGGATCGTAAACTATGGTCGTTGGTTGTAATATTACTTCTTCTTTTTTACACCTTTTCACGCATAGGTATTGTGACTTGTATGTAAAAACAGAAGTTTAGGTGTTAGACATGTAAATACATTGAAATCGAGTGGTATGTATTTAAAATACCTTTTTTCTTCCCACTTTCACTCTTGCAACTTTCAAATGCATGATTGGAAATATGCATATGCATGTACATTAGAAATGAAATATTGAGGAATTCAAGTCTTCCAAGTCTAGTTTTTGTTTCACGAATGTGTGTTATGCAGTGGATACTTACTATCCATTCATTGCATTTTCCTGAGTCTACTTATGAAGAGTGCTTCCACTTGTGGTTTGTTTGTTTATTGTGACCGTCTAAGGAGGGTTGGATTTGCCTACGTCTTGACGGGGCTTAATTTTTTTTTTTGCTTTTTGGCTGCTATAATTCCATTTATGTTGCCTAATATAGTTATTTGTGATAATTGCAAATTTGTCCCTAAGGTATTTCCTTTATGGCTAGGGTTTTCTATGCGGAGCTTTTACTTGTGATAGCTGCACTTTTGTTTCATGTATTTACATATCTAACACCTGAACTCTATTTTTACCTAAATCTTTCATATCAAAGCAAATTTAATTTAAAATTAATTTTTAATAATGTTTTATTTAAATTAAATTATATTTTTAGTCATAATTTATATTGGATTTTTAATTCACCATTATTAAGTTCATTAAAATATTAATTAAGAACTAATTTATATATTTATGCATTTAAAATATATGATTATTAAATAATACTTTTTGGTGTAATTATTTATCTTATTATTTAAAATTGCACTGAATATTACACTTACCCACGACATAGTGGTTGAAGTTGTAGTTTCTCATTGTGAGGTCACGAGCTCGAATCACGCATATAGTTTTTTAGGCTTATCCCTCCCTCTCTCCAAACTTCCCCTCGACAAAAAGAGAAAAACACACAGTAAGAGATGCGTCATAAGACTTGCCGACTTAAATATTATTCTGGTCAACCTGAATCCAAAGTTTTTTAGTCAAATTTTAGTTGAATCGGCGTGTAGACCAATTTTTCACACCCCTATTTGTTATTTTGAGAAAAAAATATTTGATAGCCTCGATAGTAATGTAGTTATTTAACATTTTTAAATTAGAAAGACATGACATTACAAGTTGCAAGTATTTTTTTATCATTAAAATTTTCATTTTTTATATAGAAAATACCTAATTTTTTTTTAAGCCTTCAAGGCCCCTTCTAAGCTCGAATAGAAATGGTTGAGAAATTTTTTAAAACATTATTTTTGGCCCTTGCTATAAAATTTTTTTGGCTCTGCTTCTGGTTGTAAACAAACGCAAACAGAAGAGGCATTGTTTGGTTGGGATTTGTTTATTATTAGGCCAACATAACTGAGCCGAAGTTTGTAATGAGATGAAAAATCTTTCATGTTCGGTCTTTTTTATTAACTAGCCAAACATGAATGCAGTTGATGAAAAAATTAAAGACATGGATATTTTTTCAATTAATTTCATGTTGCATGGAAAGGTTATTTGTAATTCAACATCCATTAGGATTTTAAAAACTTAAAATAAAAATTTTCCATGATTTCTATAATATTCAATGCTTTTCAATAATAAAACACTAGTGTAAAAGTGTAAAATGAATTTTATCGCGTACGTGTGTGTGATTATTTTTAATATTTTTTAAAATTGATTTTTTTTTAGCTAAATATTATAGAAGAGGCTTTTGTTCATAATTGGTTTGTTTAGTGAACATGTTAAAAGTTTTGTTCAATACCAGCTTCTTTACTTAACAAATGAGCGGAACATGATCAATTTTTGAGCCAAACATAAGCTGGTCATAACATGAGACGCCTAATGGCTATATTTTGCGACTTTGTTTCCTGCATCATTGTTATATTTTAGTTATCTAGAGTTTATATATTTATGTTAGTTGAAGTGGATAGCTATCTAATTGATGTGTATGCAACTTCAGGCTATTAATAGCACATCAAACCAATGTTGAACTAAAAAATTGTATCGCTTAATTTATGTTTAATGGGTGGATAATTTTACTTGGCAATTACCGTCTTGTTTTCTCACTTTGTTACATATGATTTGGTTTCTGCACTATCCAAACTCTTGATGAGGCATGACAATGGCATGTTTCCTCATTGAAGTTTAAAAGCAAGGGTCGTAAGGTAATGAGGATTTAAAGTGAGAGGATGCGAAAGGGTTTATCCTCAATACACAGTATATATCGGTACAATATTATTTTTGGGTGATGTTTTCATACTCTATACACAGCTGCAACAGGGTTTATCACAAATTTAAGAGAGGCACATCCAGCTCTCTTTGATTCCCCTAGTGGGAATATGGATGTCCATGGGAAGCATGCTCGTTATTTGAAAGGCAGTCATTCGAAGATTTTAGTGTTTCCTGTTTTTGTAGAATTTTAGAGACTAGGTATGCCATAAGGGGGTGGCTTAAAAGGTCGTGTGTGTTACTTTTAGAATTTCTTTTGTTTCCAACTCGAACTCACACTATGAAATATGCAAAATGTAAAAATAAATATGAAAGACATAAGCACATAAGTTTATTTATAGAGGTTATAGTGCATACAAGATTTGTATTGCTACAAAATGAGTGATCAAGTTTATACACAGTATATATGCCATAACACTCAACTACTTAATCAAAACTTAAAACTTGTAATAAAGTAATGCAACCTACAAATATAACCATCATTGAAGGAAAAAAAAAAGGTTATTTAAGCATATAATGCTGTTAAGTATAAAATTAATTTATTTCTTTGAGTGTGAAACTAATTAATATACAAATGTCTACTCAATCACACAAGTTCTGGTAAGTTAAATTGCAAACAGCGAAGCTAGTCATACCTGCAATTGTTCATACAAGAGAGGATAACAATGGTGTAATAATGCGAAGAGTGTGCGTGTTACAACTTCAAATGCACGTCTTAAGATTACTTAATAACTTTATGTATGAGCTTGTAAACATCAAATTACTACATAGTCATGAAAATATGTATGATAAGCAAGTAAATATGTAATAATTGATAATCTATACTAAAGGGCGGGAACAATGGTTTTTACTTGTTTAAAACCATGCATACGCTTACCCTTTGCTTAGGATTTCATTAACTATCTCAGAGAAGGCATCTATTGAACATTGAAATAGCCTTTACTGCATGTTCTTTCACAAATTGACAACACGATAGCTTCACCGTTCTTAATGGGCGAGGCAAATCAACAATCCCAGTTTATAAGACACCTTTTGTTTAGGATTTTATTAACTATCTCAGAGAAGGCATCTATTGAACATTGAAATAGCCTTTGCTGCATGTTCCTTTACAAATTGACAACACGATAGCTTCACCGTTCTTAACGGGCGAGGCAAATCAACAATCCCAGTTTATAAGACACCTTTTGTTTAGGATTTCATTAACTATCTCAAAGAAGACATCTATTGAACACTAGAATAGCCTTTACCAAATGTTCCTTTACAAATTGACGAACACAATAACTTAACCTTTCTTAATGTGAGGCAAATCAACAATTGTGGTTTATAAGATTTAATGTTTTCAAGCTCTTTAGAACTTTGATACTGTATAAGACAAACACCAAATAATTTTGATTAAGCTTTCTCTACACAAAAAAAAGATTGTAAGAAACACAATGTAAATACACTGTAAAATTATCCAAAAGATTTAGGAAGAGAGATCTCTAAAAGTGTGGAATCAAGAAGCATTTTTTTACGAATACTCTGATTTCTTACAAAAACCTTCAAAGTGTGTCTACAATGTATATATATATATATATATATATATATATATACATTGTAGACACACTTTGAAGGTTTTTGTTATATATATATATATATATATATATAGCCAAAAAAACTCCACAACAAAGTATTATCAAAATTTTTAAAAATCAACTTCAAAAGACATACCAACTTCTTAAAAAAGTTGTTATCGGGCATTTTCAGGTTGAACTTTGTTGTTTGAGGTCGTTGCAGCTTTTACAAAAGATTTTGTAATGTTGCTGCGAGAAAAACAAATTTTTTGAAGGCTGATTTTGAGTTTGTAAATTTTTATTTGGAAAGGTTTGACAACTTTTTTTATAGGTATTTCATTTTAGCAGATTTGGTTATAAAAGATTAGTTTACCGCAACATAAATTTTTGGAAATGGGCAAGAAAGCAGTAGTCATACGTAATTGTGGTGATGATCTGAAACATAATGCGATGACAAAGCTATCCGAAATAGACCTTTAGTATGGCCAAACTAGGTTGGGCCTAATGTGCTCTAATTTGAATAGTTTGGGAGAAAATAACTATTTTCTTAAAAAACATGTTAAATTTATTTTAATAAAAATTATATCATATAATATATGAGGTCATATGTAAACAATTCCATGAATCCATTGAACAGGAACTAGGTCAAAATTCATTTAGTCATACTTATTTTCTTCATTGATACTAATTAATAGAAAATTTTTATAAAATTTTAAATATATTAAATGAGCTTTAGAAATTTTTAACTTGTTTAAAGAAATATAAAGTGCTAATAAACTACAATGTTTAGGCAAAATTGCAGTTATAGACCTATAAAAAAGTCTTAAAATATAATATAATTTTATTTAATTAACTTAATTAAGTATGATTAGCATGTAATTAATAAATTTAATTATATATTTATGAAATATAAGCTCATATGAACATCTTAATATTGTTATCTTAATCACATGACCGCTAACTATTGTAGTTTATGATACATACTTATAGATTAAATAAATAGCCAAATAAATCCAAATAAATTCACAAAAATATCGATGAATCTATAAGATTAGAAGCCTGATTAAATCAAATTTAGCAAAAAAGTCAAATTGATTTTAGGTTCCATTAATTATCCCTGAGATCTTGATAAATATTCGCCATGCAATTTACATTTAAGTACAACTGTGCATTAAACTATTAGACCTTGGATATTCACTTCGCATCCTTGAACATGCTGAATCAAACATATTAAGATTGCCTTTAAATTGTAAGCGCTCCAAAAATAGTTTAGTAGACTCAATCATCATCATCATCGTGATCTTTGATAATTAAATTACGGAAGAGAAAACGCTTAGTAAACTATTAGATAACACCACAAGTCTTGTCAATGTCTAATCACTAATGAGCTACATATGAGTTACCTAGGCTTATGGGGTCAAAAATGTTGCTATCATTTTGTGTTAGGTTTTGCCTTTTATTTTTGCATTAATTTATATTTGTGATAATGCTGAGTTTTGTACAACTTTTGGGCTCCTTTTTATAATTTTAGGTGTTTATCGTTTTTGCAAAATAATATTTTAATTTTGAAAAGTTATTTTCAATATTTTTTTATAAAATAAATATCAGGATAATTAGAAAGATTTTCATTATGAATTTATGCAGTAATAGGACTTTTTCAATTATTTGGCTGAAACATCATTGATTTAACTTTTGAGCCAGATGCCCGAATCCATTTTGAGTTCTCAATATCAGTTCAACAACAGATTCTGCCAAACAGCAAGAACATCTTGACGTTCAACAAATTCTAGTATAAAGGTGGATATTATCTCTAAGCCTATGATGGCTGCCACTTGCAGTGATATTTTCCTAGGGATAATAATCAAGGAGAGTTGATGGTTTATGGCATTTTGATTTGAGTTGAAATCTTCTAAGTCGTGTCCAATGAGCCTAGAGACAGAACAAATATTTGATCCTGATCACATTAGAACACAGCCAATCTAAATCAATGAACTGGAAGCGATTCTTAAGCCAACCCTCACTGGGTTCGCTAATATCTGTGTCAATCAGTTTTTTTTATAGAAAGTGCTGTTTGGATCATCTATTTTTTCTGTAGCTTTGCCATTCTATCAGCAAATTCAATAGCACACCTTTTCATATTTGTGAATTTTATTTCTTGATGTGCAGACAAGCAAAGGATGCTCTTAAGGTGCTCAAGAAGCGGTTGGGAAGCAAGAATCCAAAAATACAACTTCTTTCTCTTTTTGTGAGTACGGGATTTAGGCTTATTAAAATATGGTGTATTATGCTTTTATTGAATATTTATGATGTAATTTATTATGGCCATTTGTTTTGTAGTAGTAACCTATTGAAAATTTTTGCTTGCATCGTTGATATATTGATATATGCATGTGAAAGTAAAGCTCCTTCATGTTGATCTTTTGGTTGATTTTATCATTTTATTTCTTTTAAATTTAGCTCGACTAGCTTCTTATAGCCTTGTGGAAGCTTTTTTTCTTAATTACGCAAGATATTTAGTTTAAATTTTCAAAAGCTAGCATTTCTGGATTGCTTGCTACATATTTTTAAAACATTGGCGCCTGAATTATTTGTATAACTTGATTTTTTTCCTCACAGCGATGAATGATGTATTTGGTTTATAGATTGAATTTTTGTTTTCAAAATAAAAAGGTTTGGGTGGGTCTTTTTCTTTTAGTTTCATGCTACCAATTTTGAAGATTAACTTAATTTAAAGCTCTTTTTAGAATAGAGTAAATATTATTTATTCTTTATGAATCAATCTAAATTCTCATTTGTAAGAATATGCGAGCTATTCTTTTCTAATTTAATTTCATGGTTAATTTGTATCTTGGAATATATCACACATATCATGATTGGAAAAATGATACTTTTTTTCCTCATTAATATTTTCATATTCCTGCTTCCAACCCACTGAATTACCACTCAAAACCTTGAAGCAAATCTAGCCACCCACTGTCCTTAATTTTGTATGGTTGAGACCTAATAATCGGGCACATAAATAGAACTTGTTATCGGTTTCTGCATTTTGCATTTTCTTGCATTTGTCACAATGATTATTTTTCTTTTGCACATCCAGGTGTTAGAGACTTTAAGCAAAAATTGTGGGGACAGTATTCATGGACAAATTATTGAACGAGACATCTTACATGAAATGGTTAAAATTGTGAAGAAAAAGGTGTTCTTTTGTACCGATAGTTTTAAATTATATCGTAATTTTTTTCTATTTTTTGTTGGACAATTCTTTTGTAATGGTCGTTTCAATATATACAGCCAGACTTGAATGTAAAAGAGAAGATACTGGTTCTCATAGACGCATGGCAAGATGCATTTGGAGGTGCTGGAGGGAGATATCCTCAGTACCATTCTGCATATGGCGAATTGAGGGTATGCTTTACAATTAAGGAAGATTTACATGCATAACACTCAATTCTTATGAATTTGCATATCTAGCACCTAAATCTTATTTTTTACATACAGATCACCTTACCTGTGCATAAAAAAGGTGTATTTCACTTTTAAAAGTTAAAATGCTGGCATTCTTCATGTGATATGAAGGATTGAGTATGAATGTAAAAAGTAAAGTTTAGCTGTTAGATATGTAAATACATAGGAATTGGGTGGTATGTATGGAAATGCCCCTACCATTAATCATTGAGTACTACTGAATCACCATGAATGCTTGCTCCAGATTCTTCCCATATGATTGTAGTTCTTGCAATGTGTAAAATAGACGCAATATTTTTTGCATGAAGTACCACTAGAAAGCTTCTGCTGTAATTCCATTTTGTTGATAAGAAAGTGGATGGTATTTATGCCTTACCCCAATTTCTGGGTAAGAAAGTTGAATAAATTGGGCCTTTTTTAGGTGGATAATCGAAGGAAAAGTTAGCTAGAGCATGGGGAAAAGGTATTTATTTTTGAAGGATGCTATGCCTTTAATGCAATGCTTGTTTGTGAGATTATGATCACTCATGGTGATATGAAGGAATTATTATCGAGCGCTTTATGAATAAACTAATGAGATATGATAAAAATGTTTCTAATAGAGAACGAGTGTGATTTATAAAGAAACGTAATGGTAAAAATTTTAGGTGCATATGAAATACATATTGAAATTTGGGGGATTCAATAGTATTATTGGTTTGGTTAACTAATCTTTTAAGAGGAATCTTGAAGACTAAGATGATGCTAAATGATTCATGAGGAAGCATTTTGGTATTGATATTTGAATAAGAAGGATTCTCAAAATTCGATAATTATTAAGTGGTTGTTACATTGCATGTATTTTAAATATGTGTATTTCAAATACATTGTAAAATAAATAGTGTAATTTGATTGCTTTATAAGTTTTTGGCTAGTTGAAAGTGAATTCGCTAAATCATTATATTTTGGTTTAGTTGACTTAAAATGTATTACATCACCATTGGGAGGCGACTGTGGTCTCACAAAGACGAGAACAATAGGGATGGTGACGGTTTGTGGGGTATGAGGTGACAAGGTTGTGGTTGGCGATATTTTGGATGTGTGAGGACAGTTTTGTTGGTTTGGGGCTATCAACGATGAGGTTGGGGACCACGATGTTGACTAGGGTTAGCAGTGGCAAAGGTGAGATTGGGGGATCAGGATATCAGGGTGTTAAACAGTGCGAAGTTGGGGACAATGGGATTGGGACTAATGCTTGCATGCGATGGAGTGGTAACAGACCGGAAGCTCTTGCATTTAAAATTCATTTGATTTGAAGTCTATTTCAAATTCGTAAAAATGGGCATTCTGTACTGAGTCTCCTATCTAAATACGCTGTATTTGTTTACTTCAAACTTCAAACCAAACTCCAGAAAAATCAAACCTTTGCATTTCTTTTGCACTATATATTTCATATTTGTAACCAAACCCCACTTATGAAATCTACTTTTGAGTCATAAATTGATGTGATCAAGTAGAGTATTGTGACATGACCATAGAAAAGTTTTGTTTGTTTTGAAAAAATCAATTTACTTCTTGTCAGGATAATACTCTAAAATTAATTTTTGTATTAAGGCAATTAAGTTAAAAATATAGAGAACAAATAAATAATCTTTATATGATTTTTTATTAATCTTGAGAAGGCATATCATGAGTGCCGCAATAACTGATTTGGAGTGCATCAGGGAAGAAATCTGTCTGCTAATGGCTTGTTAAATTCATTAAGGGTACATATGATGGAGAAATAACTTACTGAAGTATGGAGGGAAGAAAACATTACCAATTATATTAAGTATATATCAAGGATAAATAACGATTGCATGTCTTCTTATATTGGTTATGGAAATATTTCCAAAGAATATTCAATTTGAGGTGCATGGATATATGTTTGTTGTAAATGACAGTTTTAACAAGTCAGATATTTGTTTTATATTTAGAACAATGAAGTAAATGTTTTGAAGATATGGTACGTAAAGTTAATTGAGTAAGTATTTGAGTATACAACATCAACAACAATAAGCCTTTATCACATTAAATGGGGTCAGCTACAGGAATACTTTTTCTCCATTGTGTCCGAATGAGAAAAGTAATTTAGGTTGATGTGACATTATGAATTATTTATTAATATTATTAGAAAAGACAATGATCCTAGGTATGATAGGTTTAGCTATATTGATTCTATTTTATCAAAGAGTAGTGATGCTTTCATATAGATGAGAATGTAACTCCTAAGGTTAAGGTTGGTTGTTAAATTAGAGAAATGCTTTGAGAGTAATAAGTGGTAAGATATATCATTGAATTCAAGAGTAATTTTTATAAAGTTATAATTCGGTTTGGTATGCTGTTTGGTTGTTTTGGCAGCAAAAAGGTCATTGATATTCAAATTTGTTATGGTGAAAATGAAATTGTTTATATGAATGTGTGAAAAAACTAGAAGCATAAATTGATGAATGATTGAAGATAGTTGATAATGCACCATTAACTTGGTTAATAATATTAATTTCGATGGATTGGATGGAAAATAGGTATTCAAATGATCTGCAAATAACAGGCTACAAGGCCTTAGGCAACACTGAATTGAAAATGAGGTTTTATAAAAGTAATCCTAGATAGCTGTGATAGGGCTAATGAGGATACTGTTTATGGTGATTAGGTTTGAGTCGTGTATTCATCTGCATGGCCTTCTTCCTATTTCTCTCTTGTTTCTATACTTTTGTTTCTAGGTTATTTCTTTAATCTGTAAATTTTCTCCCCTTTCAAGGTTGCATTGGCATCTAATGATTTATATTAGGCTTTACATATTCATATTTGCGGCAGGCATTTCTTCTATTTAGGGTGTTTTAATCTTTCTTTTCAATTAGATATTGTTGTCAATGTTTTACGTTGGTGATAGGCTGCTGGATTTGAATTTCCTCCCCGAACAGAAAGCACAGCCCCATTGTTTACACCTCCGCAAACACATCCTATAGAGCATCAACGGATTGAGGCAACATATGATGCTGCCTTACAGGCTTCTTTTCAATCTGATGTTTCTGCCTTAAGGTACTCTCCATACTGCATTCAGTTTTCATTTTTGGGGCATATACATAACACAATTTTTATGTATTTACATAACGAACACCTAAACTCCAGTTTTTAAATACATACGGCCTTATGCATGAAAATTTGTATTTCAATTTTTTAAAGGTTAAATGATTGTATTTTTGTTGTGTTATGAAAGTTTGGTTGGTATAAATGTGAAAAGTAAAGGCTTAGATGTTATATATATATATATATGTATGCATATTGGAATTGGGTAGGATATGCATGTAAATGCCCCTTTAATTATTTTGTTTGCTTTGTTAACATGTAGGTTTCCGGCATGATTCAGCTTGTTAAAGTAAATGAGAAGTCTCCAAGTAGGACTATTTCATTTAATAGCATTATGATTTCTCATTCGTAACATTTGATTGACTCTTGTTGAAGTTTGAGGGGTGATGTATCTTGGAACGATTATGATTTTTGTTTTGTCGGCGTGAATTATGATGTAGTTATGAAAGTCTTTGTATTTCATTTTCCTTGTTTTTGCATTATTTGTGCAGCAATTAAGATTTTGATCATAGATGTGTTGAACTTGTTGCTATCTACCTCTCATGGATGCTTTCATTTCTGTTTTTTTTTCCTATTCAGTCATTTATTTTTCTACGAGTATATGATATTTCAATTACAAATTAAAATAAACTTTGTGCATGCCTGCCAAGTGTTTCATTATTAAGCAGTTCTTATTTCATTGGAAGTATAGAGTTTTAAACCTTTTTGCTTTTAGCATCATGTTTACTTGATCACTATCAACAACCATTATTGAAATTTTTGTATTTTTTTTTTCGTAGTTTGGATGAGATTCAAAATGCGCGAGGCATAGCTGATGTATTATCGGAGATCCTTAATGCATTGGATTTTCAAAGTTCAGAGGTTAATACGTGCTCTTCTGCATTATTGTTTTAAAATGATGAACTCTGGTGAATATTATTGTGCACAAGAATTGTTTTGCATTGAAAATTAAACCAGTCTTAATTCCCTGCTCTTAAGATATTGTTGTGCTCTTGGGGTGCTACAGGCATCTCTTTCCTATTTCAATTTGATACGTGTTATTGATATTGCAGGATGAAATATAATGATTTTACATTCTTGTTTTTGATACGCTTAAGGGTGATAAAATATTTGCTGTTGGATATTTTGCATTGTATAATTGATAGTGACGCATGTGTGCTAACTACAAGATGCCTGATTAAAGCTTAGTGGAAATACTTATTTTTGCGAGAAATTAGTAATTGAAAAACAGTACATTTCAGACATCTTTTCTCTTATTTTGACCCAAATCTGCATTCTCCATCTTAATTTTCAGTTGGCTTGCTCGAATTTGACTCCATTTCACCTATATCCCCAATGAAACTGAACAATCGTTTGGGTGAAGCCTTTGGAAAATAGCATAGGATTGGTGAATTTGCTGTGGCATTATACCTTCTTTATCTAGCATTTGGAATGCTGTGATTTGAGTGCATTACGTGCTAAAGCATTAAATTGAAGCAGAACATTATCCATTAAATCTCAATTATCATACATAAAAATGACAAATGAATAAGAATAGTTGTACGAATTGAATTGCTGTCCTGCGAATGTGATTGTTATGAAAATCTAGAAAATAAATATTTTGATTTTTGGATGAAATTTTTTAGTTTTATCTAGTGCCTAAGCTAATTTTGCTCTGATCATATTGGAGAACATATTTTGGTCCAATAGCTGGTTTGGTCCCAGTGTGAGTCATGGATTCAAATTGTACAAGGAACCTCTATGTCAAAGCATGTTTAGATTATGTAAAACCATTCTCTGTGCCCTGGCTCTTTGCAGTGGTCATTTTAGTCCTAGAGTCTATAGAAGTGTTGGTCTTCAAACTCTTTTAATATGGGCAGAAATAGTTCATATAAAGGATTATTTCAACACCAATATAAAGAGTCCTGGGATTAATTTGGCACTTTTATATACTGAGACTAACTGAAAATAGTTATAGCCTTCATGGGTAGGTGCGCTTTGCACTTCACTAATAAACTATATGTTTCTCTTTTCTGTGAATTTGTTGCTATTTCTTATTTTAATATGAATTTTACGAAAACACTAACTATTCTTTGGATAGCAGAGTGTCAAGCAAGAAGTTATTGTTGATCTCGTAGAGCAGTGTCGTTCGTATCAGGATCGAGTCATGCTCCTTATTAATAACACTGGGTAATGGATGTCCTTTTGAATTTGTACAAATGTTGCAGTTGAAACTGTAAGTTTTTGACAGCTTTGTTCATCACTCAACAGAGATGAAGGACTTTTGTTCCAGGCCCTTGCACTGAATGATGACCTGCAGAAAGTACTACAGCGTCATGATGAAATAGCCAGAGGGATTCCTATTATGAATAATACTACAGGAGGAGCTCCCGTTGCACCTGTAGGAGCTCCGGTTTCTCCTGTTGCACCTCTTGTTAATCTTAATCATGAGGATGATGAGGCAGAGGATGAGTTTTCTCAGCTGTCACGCAGGTAACTAACCTTTTTTTTGGGTTAAGCATCGCAATTTCTACAAATATTTTTGGGGAATTTACATACATACCACCCAATTCTTATTTATTTACATATCTAACACCTAAACTTTAATTTTTATATTTATACCATCCAAATCTTTCATATCACATTAAAAAATACCATGTTTTAACTTTTAAAAAGTGAAATACACCTTTTCATGCAAAGGGAAGGTGGCATGTATGTAAAAATTGAACTTTAGGTGTTAGATATGTAAATTCATAAGAATTGAGTGGTATTTATGTAAATCTTCTAATATTTTTTGCCTGGCTACTGAGAAGTAGCTTACTGCTACAGTATGCTATAATCATCAATGCTTAGTGATCAACACCTATGATAATTGACCTCTTACTAAAGTTTGACACTTCTTTTTTCTTATGTCCAAGTTATATATTTAGTAATGAAAATCTTTATGTTTATTCTCATTGAAAACATCACATCAAGCAATGATTCAAGCACAACTAATATAATTTCTTTTTCTTGGTTGAATTTTTTGATTTATATGTTAACATTGTAATTAAAGGCATGCTAGTGAAGATAGTTAAGAGAATTTTTTTTCCCGAAGATTTAGTTTATTTCAGATGGTTTTACATAAAATTTCAATTGGCTTCAGTTTAGGTTAACTTGTTATTATGTCAGTTTTGTCGGTTGGAGAGGATAAGTGGTTTGTTTGAATTCCCAATGAGTGTTGTTGCTCTTGAAGAAGTTGTCGTTCTTTTCTATGGGAGAATTTGTGTGCCATCTTAGGCAATTGTGTTTGACTTTATCTGCTCTTTGGGAGGAAATTTTTGGACTTATTTTCTTGTAAATTTTATAGTAGAGGAGATTTTGTGTCGTTTTTGTTCTACCATTTTTCATAGTTTTCCAGACTTACCTCCTTCATTTCTTGCAGTTGTGCATCTCCTATATTGTTGCCACTCAATATAACGATGCATAGCTGATATTATTTTGTTTACTGTGGATAAGAAGTATGAAGTTTTAAATTTGGCTTTTTTTACTTTATTTAATTTAAACAGAGTTTAAGTTGCTTGTGCGATTCATGTCAGCTAAGTGGACGGGTTTATAAATTAATGCTCTAAGAAATTAATGGAACAATGTTGTCTGAATAATTATTTATTTATTTTTTAATTTTGCATCTAATGTGTGCATTGAATGCAAAATTCCTTGAAGTGGTGTAATTGTAACCAATGGATTCTGGGGATCTCGTTGTATCGATATGAGGTCTATTTTTTTTCTGTACTTTTATTTATTGTTCTTATTATGTCTACATAATTTATTATTAGCTTGCTAATGCTTTTGTTTTTGTTTCAATTTGACGCGATTAAATTTCTATTTGTGGGAATTAAATTACAATTGTTGGCTAATTTGTATGGTTCTAATTTTTTTTTGTTTTTCTTAGACATATTCATTTGGGTTTTAATTCTTGTATTCCTTGTTTACATTAAAAAAAAGAAGTTGAATTTAAAAGTGGCTTGTGATTTGTGAATATACTTAAGTTTAATCGGTGATTTGTGATTTTTACATGCTTTATTTGATTTTAAAACATAATCTTTGACCATTTAGAGATTACTTGGCTTGATCTATTAACAAACTAGTTACAAGGTATCTCCCATAATTGTATAATAACCAAGATTGAGCATCCACTCCTAAGCTATGAGCGCCACCTTGGACAATGTAATTGGTGAACGATCGTTGAAAAATATAAATTGATACGTGTTTTTTATTATTTTGGCATGGTTCTAACACGACTATATTGTTGTATGCTTTTACATTTAACAAATAGCACCATATTCGTATTTGTATGCCTTAACAATTAATGTCTGGTACCATATAAGCAAACACTGGTTTGAATAATGCTCCAAGACTGATAATGTTACCTCATGTCAGTTAGATGGAAACATCTCCGAGAGAAAGACTGTTTAGGTTTTAAAATTTTTTTTTACTCCATCACAGTGACTTAAATTTCTCATTTCTATGATACTTTTTGTGTTGTAATCCTCATTTGATTAAACTCAGTGGTAAATCTCTACGTGGCAGATCCCAAGTCAGGTTGTTTGAAAGTCAGAGATAAAATTAACACCATCTCACCACATTCTTAATAATATTGAATGAGACATCTCATTAAGTGTTTGTTTTATATCCTTCCATCTTTTATAATACATTGTGAACATTGTAAATTTTTGGATGATAACAAATGATGTAAACTATTTTCATATATTGATCTAGAATGAACACAACTCAACTCAAATACTGATCAATATTTTATGAAATTTTTCTTCAATGATGATAATTATTAGTATAAATAAAATTTATTCAATCAGTCATCTTTCATCCACTCAATATTTGGAGGAAATTTAGTCATCGCTGGCTTATAACTTATTTGGGAAAATATTTAGTAATAATGATGGGTGGTGGGAGGAATTTTATATGTAGAAGTCACTATTGTAATTCAAGATGGTTAGTGATGATATTAAACATCGTTAGGAAGGGTGTGTGATGCTGACTAGGTCTGATCAGGGGTTTGTGTGGAAGCCTTCACTCGTATGCGTATTTTTATGGAGTTCTAAGGAGGCCATGGTCTCAGGCATGGGTTGTTTCGGGGGCGGCTGAGAGGTATGGAGTGTTCTAATATATTTTGGGCCTTGGAACTGAGGGGAAGCTAGAAGAGGTCTGGATTTGTTGTGAAAGGTCCAAACCACAGAGAAGGGAAGACTTAGTTTTTTGGTGTGGATGGAGAAAAGGGTTGAAGGGGGTGTGTGGATGCCTTGGA
The DNA here is from genome assembly GCA_003013225.1 of Phalaenopsis aphrodite. NCBI lineage: Eukaryota > Viridiplantae > Streptophyta > Magnoliopsida > Asparagales > Orchidaceae > Phalaenopsis > Phalaenopsis aphrodite. Next base: position 39,747 of record NEWO01000382.1, read on the forward strand.
GATATGTGGGATGGTTTCTAGGGTTAAGGAGATGTAGGTGGCGATTAAGGTTAGGTTTTAGGTTAAAATCGGGAGGGATAGGAAATAACACAATAATATTTGCATGAAACTCACCAAATTTCAAGGGAAGATTATGTTGCAAGCTTCACCGAAGGATTGCTTACAAGAAAATAATCAATTGATAATCTGTAATAATAGTACATCATTTTATTTATAATGCAAAGGAAATAAAAAATCAAATTAAAAGAGAGTGATGATGAGCTAGCCATTTCCATGCTTTGAATTATCAAAATCCTTCTTGAAATGTGGATATAGTTATCTTGAAGCCTTGGATTTGTTAGAGAAGCCTTGAACCAAGTACTAGTTTGTACCACCATTTGATTTTGAAGAGACTGACAAAATAATGATGATGGTCAACCAACGTTATCCTGACCACACAACCAATTTCCAACCAAGTGCAATTTTCTATCAGTTGTCTTGGACCAATCTCTAACTATTAACCACTTTTCAACTAATTTTTGAAATTTAAATCACAATAATCATTGTAATAAAAACATCATGTAAAGTGTTGGTGCTTGGCTTAAGAGCAACTTTATGTGTCACATCGTATATGATATTTTCTGACGGCAGCTAAGAATTTTTTAGGCTCCTTGAAGCATGCTTGGAAAGATAAATATAGTATAATAGAGATTCAAAACCTTTTAAAGTTTAGTTCAAATTTTGTTGGAACATCAAATAATTTGTTTTGATGTAGAAATTCTAAGCTATCTTGCAATTGAACTAAATTTATGCGAATGACTTTGATATCACTATGTGCAAAACATACTCCTATACCTTCTCTATTAGTTATTTTATTTTAGATCATGTTGAACTATTAGATTTAAGATGGGCAGCACAATGCAACAACAACAACAACAAAGCCTTAATCCCACTACATGGGTCGGCTATGTGAATCCTTTTTCTCCATTGCGTCCTATTTAGTCTCATATTTTCATTTAGCTCTAGTAAATTAAGATCATTTTTAATACAATGCCCAAGTCTTCCTAGGTCTACCTTTGTCTTTCTTAACACAAGTCGAATCTAAAACATCTACTCTCATAATCGGATCATCAAATGGTCGACGTTTAATGTGGCCAAATCATCTAAGATGACTTTCTCTAATTTTGTCTGTCACAGGAGCTACACCAACCCTATCACGGATATATTCATTTCACATTTTGTCTCTAATGGTCTGTTTGGGTAAACTAGTTTTGGCAGCTTATGCATTTTCAAAACGTTGCATTTTCACACCACACCTATTTTGGTGTGGTGATAACTTTCAGCAGTGGTCTGGCTTTTCCAAAAAAATAAAAATTTTTAATAGCCACCGCACCTAGCTTATCAGCAGGTTATTTTTAATCAGCTTATCAGCAGATTATTCAATAAGCTGCAGCTGCCCCAAACAGACCCTAAGTGTAAAGCCACTCATCCACCTAATCATTCTCATCTCAGCAACACTTAACTTATTATTATGCTTCTCTTTTAAAGGCCAACATTCAACGTCATATATCATTGCAGGTCTCACCACCGTCTTATAAAATTTTCCTTTCAGTCTAAGCGGTACTTTTCTATCACACAAATGACCCGAAGCATTCCTCCACTTCAACCAACCAACTTGAATTCTACTATTAACATCCCCAGCTATATCACCATCTCTTCGAACAACGGACCCAAGATGTCTAAATCGTTCACACCTTTTAATAATTTGATCACCCAAAGTCACACTTCTGTCACTAGAGCTATTACTACTAAAATTATATTCCATGTATTCAGTTTTAGTTCTACTGAAATAAAGGCCTTTAGACTCCAATGTAGACATCCATAATTTAAGTATTTCCTGGGCTTTTTCTTTCATTTTATCCACGAGAAGGATATCATCAACAAAAAGCATACACCAAGGTACATCCTCCTCTAGATGTCCAGTAAGACCATCCATAACTAAAGCAAAAAGTTATGGGCTTAAAGCCGATCCCTGATGTAATCCAACAAAAATAGGAAAATATTTGGTCAATCCTCCTTTAGTTTGAACACAAGTAACAACTCTAGTATACATATCTTTATAAGTCATATCGACACCTTCTCAAGAACTCTCCAAAGGATATCTCTTGGAACCTTATTGTAATCTTTTTCTAAATAAAAAAATCAAATGTAGATTCTCCTTATTATCTCTGAACTTCTCCACCAAACCTCTCAATAAATGTATAGCTTCCATAGTAGACCTGCCCGACATAAATCCAAATTAATTATGAGAAATCTTTGTGATGCGTCTTAACCTATGTTCAATTACCCTCTCCCATAACTTTAAAGTCTGACACATCAACTTAATTCCTCTATAATTTGCACACTCTTGTGCATCCTCTTTAAATACTCTTCCTCCACTCCTCAGACATCTTTTTTTATTTTAAAATAATATTAAAGAGTTTAGTAAGCCAAGAAACGCCCAAATCTCCCAATTATTTCCACACTTCAATTGGGATATCATCAGGTCCTACAGAATTTCCACCCTTTGTTTTCCTTAAAGCCTCCTCAACTTCTTTTTTATTATTGCGACAGTGAAAATGAAAATTTTTTTTTATTCACGATATTAAGATCACTAAGGTCGATCGTATTTTCAAAAATTTCATTAAAAAGCTTATCAAAGTAACTCACCCACCTATGTTGAATATCTTTTTCTAAGAAAAGTACTTTTTGATTTTCATCTTTAATACACTTTACTTGAGTTAAATTTTTACTTATTTTTCTCTTTGTTTGGCTAGTTTATACATATATTTTTTCACCCTCCTTAGTATTTAATCTATTATAAAGATCATTAAAAGCAGAATTTTTAGCATCACAGATTGTTCTTTTAGACTCCCTGCAGACCGTTTGATATTTTTCCCAGTTCTCTAAGCTTTTACATTTAAACTAATTTTTATAACATATCTTTTTATATTTTTTTTTGCACATTATTATTTCACCACAAACTATTTTTATTTATAAATTTTTTTTTCTTTTGATTCTCCAAGCACATCTTTTGCTACTTGTTTAATAGTGTTTGTTACTTTATGCGACATAACATTTGCTTTTTCATGAATATTCCAAATTTTGAAATCTTGAATTTTACTCATAAAAATAGTTTTATTTGTTTATTTTAAGTTTCTCTATCTAATTTTACGATAATGAGTCATAGTATTCTTTATTTTACAACTCTTAATCTTAAAATCTAGAACTAATAAACGATGTTGAGTACTTAAATTTTCACTTAGAATGATCTTACAATCTTTACAATCGTGACGATCTCTTATTTTCATAAGAAAATAATCAATTTGTGTTTTATTAGATCTACTCTTATAAATAATAAAATGGTCATCTCTTTTCTTGAATAAAGTATTAGTAATAACAAACTCGTACGCTAAAACAAAATCTAAAATAACTCTATCTTCTTCATTAATTACTCTAAAACCGTAGCCACCATGAGTATTTTTGAAGTCTTCTACCAGTCTACCGATATGTCCATTTGAATCTCCTCCAATAAAAATTCTTTCTTCAAGATGTATCATTTGTATGAAGTCTTTTAAGTCATTCCTATCATAATATTAGTTTCATTAGTTTCATGGACTAACTTTTTTACCCGCATTCGTCCGTAATATGAGAACACTTGCTTATTTAACACTACACCCTGACGCCGGTGTAGCGGCCCTTGCACACTTTTCACTGTATTCAGGTTATACATCGCATCGCTTCCAGAGGACGCCCTAACACTTACACAATGATCAAAAGGATTCATGTCATGATTTTTTTGATAAGTTTTACGCTGGCTGTCGACTACCTAATGCAACCCTTCACTTTTCACATCCGGGCTTGAGACCGACAACGGTAGTGTTATGGGAAGCACAATGATTATAAACAAATTTCTCATAATCTGAATGCTGAGATTTCTTATTAAATAATGTTTTCAAATTCATAGCAGCTAATTCATTGCCATTGCATTATTGATTGGTTGTACTATCTTTATTTTGAATACCTCACTACAATAAAATTTAATAAATAGCCTCATAAATTAATATCGCACTTGAATTTGGATCTATTTTATTGGAAATAATGATTATTGGCTAAAACTTTCAATAAAAAATTGTTCAATGTAAATGAACTTTTCATTTGAAAATTACATGTATGAGAAGCTTTTTTCACCTTTGTCAAATATTTGTTTTGGAGTAGTTTTTGTTCACAATTTTTTTATTTCATATATGTTTTCATTTTTATATAAAATAAAAGTATTTTATTTTTTTATTTTTATTTTTTAAGAGTAGTGAAATTCTCATGGGTGCAAGTTGAAGCCTAAGAACATCGAAGTTGTCGTACTCGGATGGTTTATTCAAATAAGTGTCAAAGTCAATTAACAAGCAATACATGGACTTTAAAAGCTTCAATGCACCTCTTCTTTTATGTTGAATCTAATGGCTATGTGAGATTGATAGGGTTCATTTATTTCATCAATGTTGAACCTAAATGTGCAATCATCATGAAGCGTTTCTCTTGGGTAACGAATATCATGGCTAAAGTAATTTTATCCCTACTACATCATTAAGTAGTTAAAATACATAACCTTTGTGGCACGTGTATGTTAGTGTCCCATCGATAATGAAAAAAACCTTCTCAGGAGCATTTGCTTGGCGAGAATGGAGTTGTGGCGAATGTGGGCATTATGGGTTCTTATATAGAAGTTTGAGATTTAATCATGTTTTTTCATTAGTATTATTGAATGAACATCAACTAGGAAGCATATATTTGTTGTTGTTTGATGAGACTGGAAGTTTGTTAAAAAGATTGTTTGCATGTGAGATTTGAATTGTAGTTGTTTGAATGATTTTTCTAAGTTGTGAAAAAAATGTATATTTAATACTAGAGTAAAGTGCCAAAATAGTCCTTTAACTAGCTGTGGCGGCTTGCACCTGCACTTATTTTGAACCATTACCAGCATGGTTCTGGCCAATAGGAGGTTATTCCTCTCTTTTTTTTTTAATCATAAAGATATTTAATTTTACTCTTTGGAAATGCAGAAATCACTGAAATCCTGCTGCCTTCAAAAATAGGGCCTAAATGGAGTTTAAAACATTGTTTAATTCTTATTATGCCAAATGTTTCAAAATAAATGAATAGTGACAAATTGTTAATTTGACATCATTGCTGTTCTATCATTTATATGTTAAATTTTCAGTAAAAAAAAAAAAAAAGATTCTCTTATATTTTGTTACAAAAACGCCCTTCATAATAAATCATCTATCCATTTCATCTCCTTATTTCTTACACAAACTACTGACAAACATGTGACTCTCTCTTTTAGGAGCGCTAGAGAGAATGCAGCCGGAAAAAAAAGACCTTATAAGGCTGAGCAGTCTTTCTCTAGTCCTATTCTTCCTCCACCACCCCCTCCACCACTATCAGCTAAGCAGTCATCTTCCCATGATTCAGTTCCAGTCGACTACCTCAGCGGCGATTCCTATGAAGAAAAAAGACGAACCGAAGCTAATTTAAAACCACCTTCGCCTTCTATCTTCTCCCCACCGCCCAAATACGACGAGCCCAAGAATGAAGAACCTATTCACCACACAAAATCCAACGAAAATCTTCCAAAGGCTCCTTGGGAAACTCAGCCAGTTAATTTTCTACCCCCTCCACCTTCAAGACACAGCCAACGACAGCAGTTCTTCGAGCAGCAACACCACCACCACTCATCTTCGTCTGATTCAGAAACATTCAACGGATTGGCATCAAAGACGGAGGATTTATCTCTCAATCCGCCAAAGGTTTCGCAGCATTCAAGCGGACAAGATTCATCAACACCTGCACGGCAAACTAAACCCGAGGACATTTTATTCAAAGACCTGGTTGATTTCGCCAAGGCAAAATCTTCGACAACCAGACCGCCCGGTAGCCATAGAACCCGCTGAGAGGTTTGATACACGCAGAACTTGATATTATCACGGGGCATTTACATACATAGCACAGTTCTCATGAATTCACATATTTCACACCTAAACTCTCATATTTTCACACACACAAATATTTAATATCACAAAAAATAATACTATTACCAATTTTTTAAACGGAAAATACAACTTTTCATGCATACGTTATTATGCATATAAATATAAAAGTATAAATATGAAAGTTTAGGTGTGAGATAGGTAGAAGGTATGTAAATTTCGCTTTTATCTTTAAGTTTGTGTTTATATATAGAAAGGAGACTTATTATTATTTTATTTTCAGGTTTTTTAAATTCCAGGAATTGTAAAGCATTAGAACAGTTATCGGCGTTATGGTTAACCATGCCATTCTTTCTTCGCATGGTTGCAGATTCAGGTAATATTTTATTGTCACTGTTTGTTGTTGTTTGATGTGTAGTAATGCATTATATCTATACAGCTTATGATTGAAATATCGAATACTTTGCAAAGTTATTGTGGATCTATTGCTTTCTGGACCTTGGTAAAGTGTATATTTTACTAATGATGCTGTAGAGTCATCGAATTTGAGTCGAAGGAAATTAAAAATGTTTTAAACTTTAAATAAATTGTTAGAGATTTATGATCAAAACACAAAAGTATTTGAATTAAAAACCTTCTAGATTTCTTGTGTGTATTCTTCCATTTACGCAACATGATTCTTCCTTATGCATGACAATCATGTCTCTGTGGTTGGACTTGAGATTGAGAATGAGGCCACCAACTGATTAAAGGATTCAATAAACTATTTGTAGCTTTACTTGTATAAGAGTTTGATCTTCTTTCTTTGTTTGATTAATTCATTGAATAAATTTTAATATTTTTATAAATACTCAATTGTTCAATGAACAATTTTTTTAGCTCATTTCATATTTGATCATGAGCAATATCATTTAAAGCCTGTAAATAAGTTTATTAAGCAGCATACTTGATTAAGACTTGATGTAAAGTTTAGTTTTGACTTGTCATAAGTTATGGAGGACCATGCTAAATTATTAGGAATGTAAATCTTGATTTTATTGGAAATTGTTTGAAATGATGTTTTAAAAGAATGTGTTTTTTTAAATAAAATTGGTTGTTTGAAGTCCGATAAGGCTTGTCTATGTTTTCAATTGATAATGTTAAGTTAAACTCGAACAAATACATATTTATGGAACAAAAATTGTAGTTTGAATGCTTGAGCCTGGAAGACCAGTAGATCTTTAAATATAAGCAAAAACTCAATGATGATGTATAGATTATAACATACATGGCCATGATCAAGTTAAAAGCTTCAAGATTTTTTGTTGTGTTTATTTGAATTATAATTTTAGGTGTGGATGAGGATTAAGAAATAGATGCTGATATAATGGTCTAAATTAGGGGTGTAAATGAGCCGGAGCTCGATAAAATATACTACTAATCGTGTTAGGTTCGTTTATATATCAGTGCAAAAATTTTGTTCTTTGGGTCGTTTACTTGGGGAGACAAACACGAGCTATTCGTGAACGAGCTATTCTGAGAGTTATAGTCATGTAGACCTCGGATGTTAAAGATAAGGGTGAGATTTAGATTTTATTATTTATATTAAAATTTTCATCTGAAAAGGTTTTAATATATTTTAATTTATTTTTTTTAATTTGTAATTTTAATTGATTTTGTAGCCTTGAAGTCAATTAAGGTATTTAAAAATAGGAAAAACTGCATACTCGGCAATTCTTAAGGATGTATTATCTCACACACATAATGTTTTATTTTTACACACATGAGTGCTATTTGGTGTGAATCAAATAAATCTATAAGAATTAAGTGCTATGATTGTACGATTAAAAATAATACTCATCAATTATAAATATAGATAGATAGATTGATATATATATATATATATATATATATAATTTGTGATAAATTTGTTTTAGTGATTTATATATTAAGCGCAAAAAAAATATTTTTATTTGACTCATTTACCTGGCGAACGAACCTTATAAGAGCTACTCAAGAGTTCACACTGAGTTCACAGAAATTGTTTGAGAACAACATATTAGGGCTGTCAAAACCGGCTAATGAATTTAAGTACTGTTATCAAAATCAGCAGCAGATCTGTACAATTATAGCCAGAAGGTTGGAAAAAGCCAATGTCTTCTCTAGCTCTCAACACGCTGCGATTGTTTCAGCCGGAATCAAACAAATGCCTCATCATTTTTAGGGAAAAATATTAGAACTAATTTTTTTAGGAAATAAAAATATAATAGTTATTAGAGATTGTTTAATTTTGTAGGTCATATTGTTTAGGTACCTCGGAAATACTCGTGATAGTAGTGTATGTTTGTAAAATTGAATATATAAGAGGAATTTACATTCATACCTCACAATTCTAATGTATTTGCGTATCGAACACCTAAACTTTCATATTTATATGAATATCATTTAAATCTTTAATATCACATCAAAAATATTATCTGCATTTTCTTTATAAAAGTGTACATATTAAATTTTGAGCGTATTATATGTAAACAGATAAGCATTATGTGGTATGTATGTAAATTACTCAATATATTGTTATGGTAAGGCAAATATTTTGGAGGATTTACATAGCTACCACTAAATAACTCCCAATTCCTCTGTATTTATGTATGACACCTATTTTTTATTATTTACATATCTACCACTCAAATCTTTCGTGTCTCATAAAAAAATAATACTATTTTAACTTCTAATAGGTGAATCTACCTTTCATAC
>NEWO01000382.1:55757-80400 GCA_003013225.1 Phalaenopsis aphrodite
GATCAGCTTTTGCCTATGTGACAGCCTGAGTCTAGCAAATTGATTTCAGTCATATGTCCCTCAACACATGTCGGAGGGTCTTAAGTAGATGACTTACTCCACAGAAATCAACACATGCATTAAGCACAGTTCCATAGTGCTTATGCGGGAATCCTATGCTTATAATATCAAAAATTAATGCTAACAAAGGACCCCCAACAAGTGTGTTGTGCCACTCAGACACAATACATTTGTTGGAAGCATCCTTTGATCTTCCTTAGTAGTCACGGTGACTTCATAAGTAAATAATAAATAGAAGATCTGTCTGGCCATAATTTCTTGACATGGTATGATCGAGGCGCCAGTCATATTAGGAAGGAAAGCACTAGGATTCACATCCAACCTGAAAGTTAATCAAAATACATTAAATAACTAAAGAGTATATTTATTCTAGCTATTTAACCACATAATATTTGTATCAAGATTTGGCTGTATCAACATGTTAGCTCTATCAAATAAAATAAACTCAAGTAGACAAGAATTATATGTATCCTGATCATCAAAAAGAAATTCTCCTATCAAGAACTTGTCGAATAGGCATGTTAGTTATGTTGACGGAGATATCGACAAATATTTAAGAAGCATATGTGTCCTAGCTATATAGTCACGAGGCATTTGTATCAAGAGCTGGCCAAATATGCATTTTAGATCTATCAAACAAAATACCTCAAGTAGTCAAGGGGTATATGTATCCTGACTATCAAAAGGAATGCTCTTATGGGGAACAACCCAAATGAGCATGTTAGTTCCATTGATGGAGACTTTCTCATATAGCAAATATTTGAGGAGTCTGTGTATCCTAGCTATAGCCAATAATATATTTTTATGAAGATCTGTTCGAATAGGCATATTAGCTTTATCAAACAAAATAACCTTAAAATATTCAAGGAGTATATGTATCCTAACTACAAGAAAGAAATGCTTTTATCATGAACTGGTGGAATAGTATATTGGTTCATCAATAAAGATATTCTCGTAGAGCAAATAGCTGAGGAGTATATATATCCTAGCTATATAGCCATGACGTACTTGTATTAAGAGCTGGCTGAATAGGCAGGTTAGCTCTAACAAATGAAATAACCTTAAATAGTAAAGGAGTAAAGGAGTATATGTATCCCGACTATAGAACATAAATGCTCCTGTCAAGAAATGGTCGAATAGGCGTGTTAGTTAAGGTAGAGACACTCTCATATAATGTATAACTATGTAGTATATGTATCTTAGCTATAACCATGAGGTATTTGTATCAAGGGTTGACCGAATATGCATGTTAGCTCTATTAAACAAAATAACCTCAAAATTGTCAAAGAGTATATATATCCTGACTATAGAAAAGAAATACTCCTATCAAGAATTGGCCAAATCGGCATACTAGTTTGATCAATGGAGATATTCTCATATAGCAAATTGTTGAGGAGTATATGTATCCTAGCTATATAGTCATGAGGTACTTATATCAAGAGCTGGTCGAATAGGCATGTAGCTCTTTTAAACAAGATGACCTCAAACAGTTAAGGAGTTTATGTATCCTGAATATCAAAGAGAAATCTTTGAATCAAGAGCTGACTGAATTGGCATGTTAGCTCTATTTAGCAAAACATCTTTAACCAGTTGAGGAGATGCATATCTTGACCAAATATCCCAAATTTCCTTGGATCAGTTTAACCAATAGAATGGTCTAGCTAATACAACAGATGATTTATATGGGGAATTCTTTTCATCCTAGGAAGATAAATTCTGATAAGAGCTTGGTAAAACCTCTCTTACTTGGGAAGTATCATGAATCGTCAAATAGCAATGTGTTCGATTAGAAGGCATGGATCAGCTAAATAATCGAGGTAATCTAAGCTGATACAATATGCCTTTTGACAATGTGATTTAAATTAACCAAGTAAAACATGACATTATAAGATTGGATGAAGAATGTGGTTCAATCCTTAAAGGTGCTTACATAAGCATCAGTGAGGTAACTCTCGCTAGGAATTCATCAAAGATTAATTAGGTAACTATCGCTGAAGAGGATATCATGAATTATTTAGATAATAAAGTAATCTGCTCAGATATAAATCAGCTTGAATACACTAAGTATTTGATCTAATACTACATGTTTCTGGACAAGGTCATTAAATTCGAACAAGTTGGATAAGTGCACCGATTAAGAACTGATAGATTAAGTAGTTCTATTGAATGAATGAAACATCCTTAAATAGTCAGAGAGAGTTGTTTCCTGACTAAACAAATATACCAAGTTGATCTAAATTATACAACATGTCTTAAAAGTCAATTCACATTTATCTAATCAATCAAAAATATCAAACAAGGAAGACATATAAAGTATTCAAACCACGAACATTCGATTTTAAGTTGAACTTAAATATGTTCCTTAAAGAGCATCTACCACATTCATGTATGATGAGTTGAATACTGTTGGTCTCGGACCCTGCATAAAAATAAATGATTGGCAAATAAAGATAAGCACATTAATTCACTCACATTACCTTTTTAGTTGTATCGGGTGTAGGAACCATAAGAAAAATTACACCTTGCTCGAGTTACGACCAAGAGATTATGTAAGAAAAGCATATGAATTCTCTAAAGCATTTTTTGTCACATAGAAATCTTCATATATGAAATGACATGTCAAATGAAACATCATACATTTATTGCTGAAAGTGGAATTACAAATACATTCAAGCTCCAAACTTCCATCAAAAGTCTTATATGCCAAGTGTTATATTTTTTATTTATGGCTCACATTTATTTTAGATACTTATGAGATTTATTTTGATAACTTAAGTTATTTATTTAACTCATAACTTATGTCATAAATTGTGACAACTTATGATATTTATTTTGATAACTTAAGTTATTTATTTTCTTAACTCATAAGTTATGAGAACTTATGATATTAATTTTGATAACTTAAGTTATTAATTTTTTTAAATCATAACTTATGTTATAATTTATGATAACTTATTATATTTATTTTTGTAACTCATGATAACTTAAGTTATTAATTATCTTAACTCATAACTTATGTCATAACTTATGACAACTTATGATATTAATTTTATAACTCATGTAATCTCTTAAATGAATAAGAGTGACTAACTTATGTCATTGACTTTAATAATAAAAAAATTAATTAATTTATTAAATTATCATAAATCTTATTATTTTGTAACCCCCTTGATGGACGGTGATTAAATAGAGCATTATTTAGATAATATGTCATCTCTCTTTCTAACACACCCAATACATTTCCCTACATCAGAAAGTGTAGAAAGTTTCAAGAGATTAAAGAGAGAAACTCCATCTCTTCAAGATCAAATTTCTTCAAGACAAAATCTTATCATCATGAATATAGGTATGTGTTACTTTATTATGAATATGTAAAAATATGAATTTAAAAGATCTTGACTATTATGCATTTTTAGGAATTTGTGTCATAAAGTTCAAACATTAATTTTTATCATATGGTATGAGAGCCATGATTGTTAAATTCATGATTTTTCATATAATTTTATTTATGTTAATTTTATTAAATTTTTGCTGTGAATTAGATCTTGAATTATATCACTAATCTAAATTGATGTGATTTACATTATTATTTATTTAATGTTTATATTATGTTTAATTTGTTAGTCATCAAAGTGACCAAATTAATAAGTTTAATAGACGTCAAATTAAATAATTCAATTACTCACGAGTATGCGATGTTTGTTATGAAATAATTTAACATTTCATTACGAAAATATTAAAATTCATTGATTATAAAATATTTCTAGATCACTCAAAGGTTGATCATTTATTTTATAATCTTTGAATATAATTGTAGTCTATTATATACTTACTTAAGATATGTTTATATATCTAAAGATAATAGACATGTCTAATTTGAGTATAAACAATCACCAATTATATTAAAATTAAGTCAAGCATCAATTATGATTATTATCGTGTATTGTTATATCACCCAAAGGAGATTTCAATACACTATTATTATTATTATTATATTATTATTATTATTATTATTATTATTATTATTATTATTATTATTTTAATCTGATATTATATGAATATTTATGTACGTTTAATGCTCGAAGCATTAATGTACGAGCATATTTTATTTATTTGCAGTAACTACTCTTGTTTCTCTTCATTCGCAAGCTACATATGTTCAAACTTTCAATGAGCTTAATTTCTCTGAATGGCGTGAGAAAGTCCAGTTTCACCTTGGTATTCTGGATCTTGATTTTACACTCACAATTGAGAAACCTCCTGCTCTTACTGATTCTAGTAGTGCCGAGAAAATATCTTTTTATAAAGTTTGGGAAAAATTGATCAGATTATGCTTAATGTTTATGTCAATGACTGTAGCAAACAACATAAAATATACATTTTCTAACATTGAAAGTGCTAAGAAATTTATGAAATTTGCTGAGTATTGTTCTCAGTCTGACTCTGTTCATAAGTCTCTTGCTGGGACACTATTGAGTACGTTAACCAACATGAAATTTGATGGTTCTTGTACTATGCATGAGCATGTCATTGAAATGACGAACATAGCAGCAAGACTTAAGATCCTGTGAATGGAAGTGAATGAAAATTTTCTTGTGCAATTTATCATTAACTTCATGCCTTCTGAGTATCATCCATTTCACATGAACTATAACACTATGAAAGATAAGTGAAATGTGAATGAAATACAATGTATGCTCATTCAAGAGGAAGCAAGGCTTAAGAAAGGAGCAAATCACTCCATTAATCTCATGGGTCATCAAAGAAGAGCTGTAAAAAAACATGGAAAGAAGAATGTAAAGGGAAAGCAAGGACCATTAAATATTAATGTGTCGTCTGCGCCAATTCATAAAGAGGAACATAAATGAATTAAGTGTCACTTTTGCATAAAGCCTGGACATTATCAAAATGAGTGTCAAAAATGCAAAAGTTGGTTCGAAAAGAAAGGTAAGCATTGTGTTTCTGTGTTTCGAATCAAATTTGGCAGAAGTTCCTTATAATACCTGGTGGATTGATTATGATTATACCACTCATGTTTCTAATACGATGTAGGGATTCCTTAAAACCCAAACCATAAACCCAAATAAAAAATTTGTCTTCATAGGAAACCGAGTGAAAGCGCTAGTTGAAGCTATTGGAACCTATCGGCTGATTTTAGATATTGGACATCATTTAGACCTTTTTCAAACACTTTATGTCTCATCTGTTTCTTATAATTTGATTTCATTGTCTAAACTAGATTCTATTGGATACTCCTTTAAATTTGAAAGTGGTTGTTTCAGTTTGTTTAAACACAATCATCTCATAGGTTCTGGTATTCTTTGTGATGACCTATATAAGCTGAAACTTGATAACATTTTCTCTGAGACTTTGATGACTTTGCATCATAATATTGGTACTAAACGTGGTTTTATGAATGAAAGTTCAGCTTATTTACGACATAAATGTTTGGGTCATATATCCAAAGAAAGAGTTGAAAGTTTAGTAAAGAATGAAATCCTTAATGAATTGATCTTGGCATCTGTGTAAAATGTATTAAAGAAAAACACACAAATCACACACTTAAGAAAGTCGCCACAAGAAGCACACAGCTCCTTGAAATTATATAGACTGATAATTGTGGATTTTTTGATGTTCCATCTTTTGGTGGAGAGAAATATTTTATCACATTTATTAATGATTTTTCATGTTATGTGTATGTTTACTTATTGCATCAAAAATCTCAAGCTATAGATACCTTAAATGTGTATATAACTGAGATTGAGAAACAATTAGACAGAAAAGTGAAAATTATTAGGTCTGATAGAGACGATGAATATTATGAAACTTACAATGAATCTGGACAATGCCCAGGTCCATTTGCAAAATTTCTTCAAACTAATGGCATATGTGCTCAATACACTATGTCAGGAACACCACAACAAAATGGTGTTGTAGAAAGGCAGAATTATACTCTAATGGAAATAGTTAGGAGTATGATGAGTAATTCTTTTTTACCCTCATCATTATGGATGCATGCTTTAAAGAACGCTGCATATTTATTAAACAGGATTCCTAGTAAGGCAGTTCTAAAGACTCCTTTTGAACTGTGGACAGGAAGGAAACCTAGTTTAAGGCACCTACGTGTTTGGGGTTGCTCAATGAAAATAAGGTTATATAATCCACATGAAAAGAAACTAGACTCAAGAACAACTAGTGGATTCTTCATTGGTTATCCAGAGAAATCTAAAGGGTATATATTTTATTGTCTTAACCACAGTACAAGAATTATTTAAGCTGGAAATGTCAATTTCATTGAAAATGATAAAGTTATTGGGAGTTTGGAACCACATAAAGTGGAGATCCAAGAAATAATGCTCAAGTTTCTTTACCCAAAATTTCTTCTCAAGTTGTTATTCATACAGATGTTGAACAATTTGACAACTTACAAGAACAATAAATATATGATCAAATACCCCTCAATGAAACTGTCACTAATGAACCTACATTAGATGAACCACATGAAGTAGTACCTGGAAAGTCTCAACGGCAAAGAAGGTTTGTTATTTCCGATGATTATGTGGTTTATCTTCATGAATCCGAATTTAACTTAAGAGTCAATGAAGATCCAGTTTCATTTTCACAAGTCATAAAAAAGTGAAAATTCTTCTAAATGGTTAGATGCAATGAAAGATGAGTTGAAATCGATGGATCACAACAAAGTTTAGGATATCGTTGAATTGCCTTAAGGTTGTAAAAGAGTCGGGTGTAAGTGGATCTTTAAGACTAAGCGTGACTCGAATGATAATATTGAATGATATAAAGCCAGACTTGTTGTCAAATGTTTCACTCAGAAAGATGTCATCGACTATTAAAAAAACATTTTCTCCAGTTTCTAATAAAGATTCATTTATAATTATCATGACACTAGTAGCTCATTATGATTTGGAGTTACACCGAATTGATGTGAAAACTGTTTTTTCTGAATGAGAATTTAGATGTAGAGGTCTACGTGAGTCAACCTGAAGAATTTTTTGTTGAAGGAAATGAACACATGGTGTGTAAACTTAAGAAATCAATATACGGACTTAAGCAAGCTTCTCGACAATGGTATCTTAAGTTCAATGATACTATCACGTCCTTTGGATTTAAAGAAAACACTGTTGATCGGTGTATATATCTAAAGGTAAGTGGGAGAAAAATCAGATTTCTCATTCTGTATGTTGATGACATCTTGTTTGTTACTAATGATCTTCGCTTATTATATGAAATCAAGAACTTTCCCTCTAAGAACTTTGAAATAAAAGATATAAGCGAGACATTCTATGTGATTAGAATTGAAATATTTAATGATAGATCACAAGGTTTGTTAGAGCTGTCTCATAAAACATATGTCGAAAGAGTTCTTAAGAGACTCAATATGGAAGGATGCTCAACAAGTGTTGCTCCAATTCAAATAGAAGATAAATTTAGCCTTATGCAGTGTCCAAAGATCGATTTGGAATGTAAACAAATGGAAGAAATTCTTATGCATCTATTATTGGAAGCTTATGCTCAGACTTGAACCAGACCAGACATTAGCTTTGTTGTCGGGATGTTGGACAAGTATCAAAATAATCCAGAAATAGATAATTAGAAAGCTGCAAAGAAAGTTTTGAGGTATCTACAAGGAACAAAGAACCACATGCTCATTTATAGAAGATCTAAATATCTTGAAGTGATAGGACATTCAGATTTAGATTTTGTCGGATGTGTTGATACCAGAAAATCAACATTTGACTATCTATTCCTTTTGGTTGAAGAAACAATCTCATGGAAAAGTGCGAAGCAGACTATCACAGCTGCTTCCACTATGGAAGCCGAATTTGTGGCTTGCTTGGAAGCTACAATTCAGGGTTTATGGCTGCAGAATTTTATTTCAGAACTTGGAATTGTCGACAGTATTGTCAGACAACTGAAAATTTATTGTGATAACTCCGTAGCAGTCTTCTTTTCCAATACCTTGTTGTTAAGGAAAAAGTTCAGAAACATAGGGTGTCAATTGAGCATATTAGCATCAATCTTATGATTGCAGATCGATTGACAAAAGCGTTGACACCGAATACATTTAACGAACATGTCGTGAGAATGCATTTTACTAAAACCCTTTATTAGTTTTATGTTCTTTGTACTTTGACAGTTTGAGCTCATTTTTTCTTGTTTCTGATATTTATAAATCTTGTTTTTATCATTAGTGTACACTTTATGTTGCATAATATTCAATAAGACTTGTCTCTTAATAAAAATTATGAGACCGTGATGTTAATTCTCATTATGCTAAGTATGTAATTGATATTGTGTTACATGGAATGGACCGTGTCGATAAATTTATGCACAACCGTCATGATTCATATTAATTTCATACTTATTAAATAATTTATGATTTAACCAATAAAAATAAAGATTTATCTTACATTTTGTACGTATGTTATGCATTATTAAAATTAAGTGAGCAAGTGAGAAAATGTTATATTTTTTATTTATGACTCGCATTCATTTTAATAACTTATGAGATTTATTTTGATAACTTAAGTTATTTATTTAAATCATAACTTATGTCATAAATTATGACAACTTATGATATTTATTTTGATAACTTAAGTTATTTATTTTTTTAACTGATAACTTATGCTATAACTTATGAGAACTTATGATATTTATTTTAATAACTTAAGTTATTAATTTCTTAACTCATAACTTATGTCATAATTTATGATAACTTATGATATTTATTTTTGTAACTCATGATAACTTAAGTTATTAATTATCTTAACTCATAACTTATGTCATAACTTATGATAACTTATGGTATTAATTTTATAACTCATGTAATCCCTTAAATGAATGATAGTTACTAACTTATGTCATTGATTTTAATAATAAAAAATCAATTAATTTATTAAATTATCATAAATCATATTGGTTTGTAACCTCATTGATGGATGATAGTTAAATAGAGTGTTATTTAGAGAATGAGTCCTATCTCTTCTTAACACATCCCGTACATTTCCCTCCATCATAAAGTACAGAAAGTTTCAAGGGATTAGAGAGAAAAACTCCATCTCTTCAAGATCAAATTTCTTCAAGACAAAATCTTATCATCATGAATGCAGATATGTGTTATTTTATTATGGATATGTAAAAATCATGAATTTAAAAGATCTTGACTAATATGTATTTTTAGGAATTTGTGTCATAAAGTTCAAACATGAATTTCTAACACCAAGTGCTGAATATGTCAAATACATAACACTTTGCTTACAAATATGCTTAAGCATGTATGAGTAAAAAACAAAAAGTAATTTCTATCTCATTGTGCATATAGAAATTCATCAATTATTCTTATTTATGTACATATCTAACACTTAAACTTCAATATATATGTAACTTACCGATGCATTAAAAAAGACGAGTTTATAACTTTTTATAATGAAATTTTAGATGTGATTTGAAAGATTTGGGTGGTATAAATGTAAGAAAGTTAAGTTTACTTGTTAGATAAGTAAATACACAAGAACTGGGTTGTATGTACGTAAATGCTCCCATGCCCTCATATGTAGGGAAAATTATTCTGTTTGAAGTATGTACGTACGTAAATGCTCCCACACAAGAACTGGGTTGTATGTACGTAAATGCTCTCATTCTCCTAACGTAGAGAACTATTTGAAGTCCAATGAAATCACACCACATGACGGTGATACAAAAAAATAAAATAAAAAACACAGTGAAATATTTCTCCAATGTTATTTCGTGTTATTCAGGTATTAATGTATGTTATTTAGGTGTTATTGTGTTATGAGAATATTCACGGTGTTATAATAACACAACACCGCCACGTGACTTGAAATCATTAAACCCCGAATTGTTCTCTATATTAGGAGTCCTGACAGAATAATTTTCCCATATGTTAGGCATAAATGTAAACAATAGTTTCTCATATAATAGGAATGCATGAGACACTGTTGTTTGATTGCTCAAAATTTAAATGTTAATACTAATTTTTAATAATCACATGCATATGTGATTATTTTCTTTTTAACAAACGCATTATTAGAAGATAAATAACCAAAATTTGCTATTTTATTAATAATCTTATTCAAAATGATAATAATTTAATTTATAATTTCGCATAAGATTTTGAGTTAACCGCTAATTTTTTATTTGGGAATAAAATACAGATGGCGCAATGTCAAGTGAGAGCCGAGGTTAGAAAGCAATGATTGATATTTGTTAATATGAAATGATGCATTTAGAATGGACAAAAAAAGTAAATAAAAATAAATCGAGAATTGACATAAATTATATTTATATAATAATTTTATTTGTATCTTTAATTTATAATGTCGAAATTTAATATATATATATATATATATAGTGCACAAGTCTTAGCCTGTTGGTTGACGGGATTTCTGTAAGTCTTCTCAGGTCAAGGGTTCGAATACTCGTGATGCGGTGGTTCTCGAATAATATCACATAGGGCAAACTTTTTATCATAGGGCCTAGCGCATGAGGAATCGATATTTGAGCCTCTGCAAAATACCGATTCCTAGTATTTTTATAGCATTTAAAAATTGAAGTCTATTTAAAAATTTTAGTTTAAAAGAATTATGTAATACAAGTTAGGATTATTTTAATCTACATTTTCATCATATTAATTAAATAATATTAAATCTATTTTTATCTAAAAAGAAAGTCGCTAGATCCATCCAAATCTTAATTAGGCTATTTGAGACGACTATTTCACAAAATATTATATAAAAGATAATAAGAATTTAGAAAAAAATAATAAACAGTATTATTTTTAATTTTAAGAAAACACAGTTAATATCTTTCAGAAAACTACCACATTATTTCTTAGGAAAACATTGATTATTTTAATTAAATATTTATTATTTTAAATAGTTTTAATTTTACTTTTATTTTTTTTTATTCTTTTATTTTTTAGATCTAGATTATTTGATTTTTGGAAAATTGCAGTTTGATTTAGTTGTCGATTTTATAGGGGTGATGCAAATTTGTTTTTATTATTTGAATTTTCGTCTGATTTTTTTGAGTTTAGGGTTTAGGGTTATAGGGGTGATTGACTGCATATAATATAAAAAAATAAAAAATGACAAATAAAAAAAAATTAAAGAAATAAAATAGAAAATAAAAAAGAAATTTGTACTTGAATTTTTTGTAATAAAATAAAAAGACCAGATGCTAGGTTACGTCGTCCATCACGCTTGTTGAATCTGACACTCATCGAAGGACAATGTTGTCGATAAAAATATATTTCTTCTGCAACAACCCCACCTCGATCTCAGTCAAGAATGAAGAATCAACATCCTTAACAGAACCAGAGAGAGTGGAGGAATTTTTTGGGAGCCATCGTGAGCCAAACTCAAATGTTTTATTGATAAATGAGTTTAATCTGGAACACAATTTTGAAAGCTCGAATCAAGCTTGAGTTGAGTTTGAGTAATTTTAAAAAAAAATGCTCAAACATAAGTAATCTACTTTAATCTGTTAAAAGTATTTTATATAAAATAAATTCACTAATTAAAAAAAAATTGATATACACATTAAAATGAATATAAAACTTATCTCACTGGATTTGAGAAAGAATGTGCATTGAAATGAAGAGTCTGCTGCTCATTATTTTTTAATTTCACACCTTGGAATGTCCTTACAATCATTACATTCTCAACGATCACTTCTTCTCAAAAGAAAATAATCAATTTGTGTTTTGTTAGATCTATTCTTATATGTAATAATATGCTCATATCTTTTCTTGAAGAAAGTATTAGCAGTAATAAAATCATATTGTAAAATAAAATCTAATATAGCTCCACCTTTTCAATAATCACTCAATAACCGTAGCCACATTGAACATTTCTAAAATCTTCTACCACTCTACCGACATGTCCATTTAAATCTGCTACAATAAAAATTCTTTCTTCAAGTGGTATCATTTGTATGAAGTATTCTAAGTCATTTCATAATTTTTTTATTAGAACCTATATCTAAAGCTATTTAAGGAGCATAAACACTTATAATATTAAAAATCTTAGAATCAATAATAATCTTAAGGGCTATAATTCTATCTCCAACCCTATTAATTTTTATAACATTATATTTCAAACCCTTATCTATAATTACAACCATCTCATTTTTAGTGCCACTCTGACCTGAGTACCAAAGTTTAAAACCTAAGTTATCAATCTCCTTAGTCTTTCAACCCATTTAGCTTATTGAACTCATAAGATATTTATCTTTCTACGTATCATAATATAAACTAATTCCATTAATTTACTAGTAAGAGTGCATCTATTCCAATATCCTATCCTAATATTAGTTTCATAGATTAACTTTTTTACATGTATTCATCCGTAATGTGGGAACCTTGCTTATTTGACACTACACCTGAGCGTCGATGTAGCGACTCTTGCACACTTTTCATTGTATTCAGACCATACAGTGCATCGATTTTAGAGGACTCCCTAACACTTACACAATAATCAAAATGATTTATGTCATGATTTTTTTGACAAGTTTTACGTCGATTGTTGACTATCTAACATAACTCCCCACTTTTCACATCCGGGCTTGGAGCGACAATGACAATATTAAATATTAATACTTCTTTTAAAAAAAATATTAAAGTGCTTAGAAGACCAGGGCAAAGAGGTAGAAATAGAAGAAAAAGAAGCATTAAAAAACATTAGGAATAATATTATCTATCAGAATATTAGAAGAACTTCAATCAATTAAATTATTTTCACCACTATTTTGAATTAAAATAATACCTTCATCAATAACTTTATTCACAAAAATAAAAAAGCATTTAGGAAGATAGAGCAATCATCCATATTAAATTTATCAGAATTACGCAAACTCCTAGAATTCAAATTATCTTGAGCCAAAGAAAAGGCACCATTAGACTCATTAGCAACAAGAGTAATATAATTATTAGGAACAACATTAGACTCAATAGGTTGGATTTCACCGATTTCTCTAGACATTTCAACACTACTAGAAGAACTATTAGTAAGAATATTAAGAGCATGTGCCGATCTACTAATATTATTATTAGATGTATAAGTCTAAATTCAGGTAGAGAATGTGTACGTTTACTTCTTTGAACATTCTTATAATTATTTCTAGCTCGAAAGGTAGTAATAGTAGTAGATTGATAATTAGCAGATTTAAAGTAAGATTTAGAGTCTCGACAAAAAGTGGAATAAAACTTGCAAGCGTTCAATTTCCATTTGTAAACCAAAAGTATGATAATTTTGTGTCTTTTAATCTCAAGAGAAATGGGCTTTGGTAGGTGAGAATTATATCAATATGAATGTTCATTATAGCAAATGTAAGACAAAAATCTTTAGTTTTTAAAGGATAAACGACTAAGGATATACTTATTTTAGTAGCTATCTTAGAGACATCGACTTTAGTCCAACAATCAAAAAAATAGATTTGAGAATTTAACTCAAATAATAATTTTTTGAAATTTTCTTCCAGATGTTTAAAATCATGAGACAATTTTTTGAAAATAAAAGTTTTATCATTAATAACCCAATGACCGCTCATTAAAATCATATCAAATCTTCCACACATTAAAAAAAAGAAGAAGAAGAAACCATCAAGAAGTGATAAGAGATCAATCACACCTAACAACTTCCATATTTTACTGATGATTTGTTGCAATTTATCATATAAATGACTCTTTCCAATAGCATAACCAATGAGAGCTATGCTTCCATTGCATTGATCGTTCCTCTACTTCTTGATCGATAGAAGAAAGCTCATCTACATACACGAAATATAAGATTAAAACTAGAAGAACTAAAAAAAATAAGAAGCAATAATCCTTTAGTTAAGACAATGGCAAGGGCCAAGAATAGCTCTGCAAGTATAAGAGATTAGAGAAGATGAAGAAGAATCCATGAGAAGAAAAATGGACAAAAACTCCAAAACTGAAAGAAACCACTAACAAACTACTAAGAGAGAAGAAACTAAACTTTCCCACAGAAAAGGAAAAAAAAAAAGTACCTTCAATTCATAGCGTAGCTTGAAAATCACCATATAAAATTTAAGAAAATAAAAAAAAATGATTAATTTTACGTCACGACAAACTCGGATTAGGTTTTTTAATCGGATTCATTTCTGCAGAAATCGGATGCCCATTCTCCGCCAGATCCCGAAAGACATTAAAACAGCAAACTTTCCTTTTTCCAATCAACGCAGTTTCCGTTTTAATTTTTCATTTGACCTCATTATATTGATGCGTTTCGTCTTCCATGCCTAAAATTTACCGGGTGAGCGGAGCGTTTTAAGAAGGGTTTTCACGGTAGAAGCTCAGTGTTGATTTTCATGGCGAATTCAGCTAGGGTTTGGATCTGGTCCGCGCTGCTCGTGTTCTCGGTCGTAATCTCGGCAAGTGCTGATGATTTCGTTGCGGAAAAGTCGGCTTCGGCGGTACTCACCCTCGACGCATCCAATTTCTCCGAGACGGTCGCTAAGCATCCTTTCATTGTTGTTGAGTTTTACGCCCCATGGTAATGCAATTTTATATTTTCTGCGTTTTATGTCTGTGTTTCGCGGTGATTCGTGGAGGTAGATGTTGTTCTTTAAAATTGTGCACGAGGGGGATTCAAAGGAAATTCTTTGAGGGGTTTATTGACATATTCAAGTTTGGATTTTAAGAATTTCTGTTAAGTGATTTATCTCAATTTTGATATCTGCGATCCCTTAATAGAAAGGGCTTTGTGATCTTTTGAAGTGATGGGAGTGTTGAGGGGTTTGGCTAACGCGAATGCTTTTCATATTGATTAGTCGATATTCCCCACAGATCTGCTCAATTAATCAGCGAAATTTGTGAAATTGTAAAATGATGACTATTTTGCATCGATTAATTGGCTATTTAATTATAGGGCTGGTTTAAGTCATTGAGATTCCATTGACATCAAGCGACTCGGCTATGTCATTGAGATTCCATTGGTATCAAGCAAAGCTGCGGCTGGAAAAGGCCCTGCAGGCCCAGCCACGCTGCAAGATGTAGAAACCATTTTTTGTTACCCATGAAAACCAGCCACCACATATTACCCAATTTCTCCAAACCTAACTACTGCTAGTCGGCTATGGAGCCTTTATTCCCCCGGTGATGACTTTGTTTGATTTCTATATTAGAAATGGTATCTATGATCTCTCTATCCAGGACGAGGTGATCTGATGAGGATTTTGTAGGCTTTAGCATATAAACTTAAGAGGAGATACCAAAATATGTTGGGATAGTTTAGAGCTGCTTTGCAGTACAACGTTTATGCCAAAGATATGATGTTAGAAATGTTTTTTATAAATCAAACAATTTCTAAGGATTTTAATAATAACTAATGATGAAAAAGCATTGGTTGATTTTGTGCCAAGTGTTATGCTGCTGTCACTGCTTCTGAAGTTGAGATATATACTTAAGAATTCTTCTGTTAGATTCTTAAGTGTAATCTTAAGCACATGTAATGCCATACCTCCATCCAGAACGAGGTGATCCGATGAAGATTTTGTAGGCTAGAGCATATTGATGTCAGATGAGATACCAAAAAAAGGTCGAAATAGCTTTAAGCTGCTTTGAAGTACAGCGTTTATGCGAAAGATATGAAGTTTAGATATTGTTAGGAATGTTTTTAACGAATCAAACAATTTCTAAGGATTTTAATGATAACTAATGATGAAAAAGCATTAAATGATTTTGTGCTAAGTGATATGCTGCTACCACTGCTTCTGATGTTGAAATATATACTTCATAATTTTTCTGTTAGATTATTAAGCGTAATCTTAAGAAAATGTAATGCCATATCTGCTTGGTTTTCATTTTCACTTTGTTTGACTTTTAACTGTATTTTGTAAACTAGATTTGAGCTATTATTGAGAACAATCACTATGGGTTGATTTGTTTGGTTGTATGTGTTTAGACCGTTGTTTTGTGAGTGATTTGCAATGTTTTTAAAAACTTGCTCGTTTCTTGTGAGCTCAGTGTCTTTGTTTTGTTTGGGTTGTAGTGAGTTTCATCTTTTTGAATCTTCACATTAATTTGTTGATATTTCATTATCATTGATATGCCACAAACAAATTTTCATCATCCGACACGAATCTCGAGACATGACACGAATCTTAATGCATCCTTTTGAGCAAAAAAACATTCAAACTTCAATTAAAAGTCATCTAGAGCTCTAATTTCAGTAAACTTATAGTAACACTGACCGACTCGATAAGACAGACCTAATGATATCAAAGTTAGTCCAATCCGAGTCAAATCAAACCCAGATCAATTGATTAAATAATTTTTGAGAGATTTTCGGACATATTTAAAAGATCAAACGAATGTCGAATTCAACGAGTTCATACTCGAATCGAGCGTCTCGACAAGGCGAATCCAACGAGCACAAGATTACTCAATCCCTACATTGTTAAGGCACTCAAATGTCCATCAAACGCCATTCGATTGAGTTAGATTCTCTGGACCGTTCAATCAAAATGATTCATATTCTTGCATTAATTACACCAAGATCATTATAAATATAGCCTCATCCTTCACATGAGGGGAGACTTGAGAAAGAACTTGAAGCTTTGAGAATGAGTTTTACTCGAACATCATCTCTGTCACTGCTGGTCGCCGTCGACCACCAACAACCATCGTCAACTACCGCCGACCGTCATCAATTGTCATCGACCACTGCTAACCAAACGCCGTCAGTAGACGTTGTACCTTGGAAATTTAGTAACCCTTTCCCGTCTGTGGGACAAATGACATATGTAATCATTAACTTATAATGAATTTTTATATCTGGGTCAGACCTCGTTTTTTTCCTTTATGAGTTTTTCACGCAAAAAACTTTTGGTATCATCACAAGTTGATTCATTTTCATCTAAGTGTGTGCTGAATCCTCGTGCAACGTTAAAACGATAATCCATTACTCAATCACCACAAATTTTCTAGCACGGATAAGGTTTGACGTCGTCTGTGGGAAATTCTCAATCCCACCACTGAAGTATTTGCTTGATTTACTACATGGCCACCAGGCAAAATATTTGGGACAACGGAACAACTCTCTCTAACACCCGTCGTTCCAAGGAACAATCACGAAGTCAAGGGCGACATGTTTCTTCATCTTCCCGCCCTGAAAGACGTTATCCAACCAATAAGGGGGTTTCGGTTCCTTCTATGGAAAGACGAATGCGTAGAATGGAGGAGTCTCAACTGGAGATCATACAATTCTTACGAGGGACCCAACAACCACTGTCCACACTGATGAACGAACTCGTTTACCATTAAATTCGCAACCTACGAGAAACATATCGCCTGGAGGAACTCGTACCAGTCCCCCTGCTCAAGAAGGAATAGTTCACTTGCCAGGTCGTGATGTTGAACTCTTAGACACTGCAATTTTCACTCATCCATCTTATGCAGCTCCCCTGACACCACCACGTCTTACTACCGTTCCAGATGATGTCATCCGTAATGAACTACGTCGCCTCGTCCAAGAAGAGTTCCCTCTAGAGAAAAAAATCGCTTCCACACTCACCATAACATCCTTGAATCCTCTCCCTTAGCGAATGCGGTCCTCCAACACTCTATCCCAATAGGCTTCAAGCTGCCGAACATTGACACATATGAAGGAATAACTGACCCCTATGAACATATTGATCATTATCGAACCATCATGCACATTCAACGTGCCTCTGACGCGGATCTATGTCAGGTGTTCCCAACCACTCTTAAGGGACAAGCTCGAACCTGGTTCTACTCTTTGCTGGGGGCATTGTAAACACCTTTAACGAGCTTGTCAGACTGTTTGTAGAGTAATTCATAGGAAATCGACGGATCATCAATTATTCATCCCATCTCTAAGAAATTCGTCAAAGTGAAGGAGAGTTGTTCAGAGACTACTTTCGCAGGTTTTCTACTGAAGTTCGACAGATTTTGGGAGTAGATCCTGAATTACTAAGAGGAGTCTTCCTTCGGGGTCTCCGCCTAGGACCCTTCTACTCATTATTGATGCGGGAAACATTTCGTTCTTATGCTGACCTTGTTCATTGTGTTGAGGCACAAATCTCTGTAGAAGTTGCCATTATTGCTCACAAGGAACAATTTGAGCGATGGGGGGGCAAGCGCAAGAATAAAACTGGTGATACCAATCAAATCTCACAACGAAAAAAGTTCAGACCACGGGGGAATCGTGAGCAACGATCAGAAAAAGAATACATATCACTCAACACGTCACATGTTAACATCTTAATGACAATCAAGGATGACGAGACTCTCAAGTGGCCAAAGCTGTTAAGAAATCCAGATGGTGGAGATCAGTCTCAATATTGTATTTCCACCGAGCAAAATGACATTCAACAGAAAGATGTTTTCAATTAAAGGAAGAAATTGAATTTCTAATATGTCAAGGTCACCTGGGCGCTACTTACAAGAAAAATGTCAGGGGAATCAGAAGAGAATCGTTGAAGTTATTGAATGAGAAGTATAACTCTAACTCATCTTATCTGAGTAAAAGAATGACTTATAAACTCTTAATTTTATTTTAGCAAAATTTTCATGTTGCTTTAAAATGTCATTTCATTGAAATTTTTTTATTTTCTCATGAAAGATTTTTGTGTAGAAAGTCTCCTTGAGGATGAGAAGCTACCATGCCCTTAAAATTCAAGCCCAAGATGCAAGACTCGACGGGAAGATACGATACTCCTAAAAGTCAAGCCTAAGCGACAAGTGTCAATAAGAAGCTACCATGCTCTTGGAAGACGAGCTCAAGAGGCAAGTCTCGATGAGAAGCTAGTAGTGGACACGGTCCTCACTAGAAAGACTCAATTAGAGCAAATGATTGACAGAGTCTCCAGTCAAAGACCTCAGAAGGCTACAAGCCTCAGAAGACACAAGTACACTCAAAAACCTAAGAAGGCTACAAGCCTCAGAAGGCACAGGTACATCAAAGACCTCAGAAGATTACTAGCCTCAGAAGACACATGTACACTCAAAGACCTCAGAAGGCACATGTATATCAAAGACCTCAGAATGCTACAAGTCTCAAAAGACACAAGTGCATAAAATTTCTTAGAAGGCTACGAGCCTCAGAAGAATTTTGCACAATTAAGAAGCAACAAAAAAATACTTTGTTATCATCTACAATCGTCACATTAGTGATTAAAAAAAGGCTACAAATACCAAAGTATACATATACAAGGGCTATAACATATCAGTTCATCTTCAATTAGAGTTGACATCGCCTTCCTAAAATTCAGTACTTCTGATAATCGTTAAGGGGTCTCCAAATATCGCCACCACATAAGTATGAAAATCCCCCCTCATGGCGAGGCGAGACAACTACATCATTTCCTTATCACCTTCAGAACGTGCAAAAGCAGCACGGGAATCTCCTCCGAAATACGTGATGCTCTGCCACAACGTGATGCGTCGCCACGACGCTCCGCAGCAACGCGTTGTCGCCGCGATGCCTCGACGCTCCGCCACAACGTTTCACCGCAATGTTTCACCTCAACACTTTACCGTAACGCATCACGTCGCCGTGACTCCCCGCCACGACGTTTCGCCGCAACACTTTGTTGCAACATTTCGCCGCAACTCTGCACGCAACGCTTCACCGCGACACTGCGTCGCAACGCTTCACAGCAACGGTTCGCCGCGACGCTTCACCGCAACTCTTCGCCGCAACTCTTCGCCGCAACTCTTCACTGCTGCATATGACGATTTTCTTTTTCCGGGAAATCCTGGATCAGCTGACTCCACCTCTACCCTCTCATTTAGGCCCCTATTTATAGGGTGAAAAAAGTTTGAATTGTTAAATGCTCATTATTAAAATAATTAAAATGACCTTTCAACTACATCCAGCCGACGCTTTTGCTTCCCCGCCCAACGATCCCACTTCGGCTTCCTGTTGTCCGCGTCTCCTGTCGTTTGGCGTTCTCTCTGCCTGTGCCAAAGCAGTATTATGCTTATCACATATGCAGATTATCAAAGCAGATTAAAGCTAATGGGAGCATTTATTACCAAGCCCAACGATCCCGCTGTTCGCATCCCTTCGTTTGGCGTTCTCCCAAAGCTATACTATATTTGTCACAAGAAGATTAAAGCGGATTATCAAAGCAAATTAAAACTAATGGGAGCATTTATTAACAAATCAGAAAATGCCAGAGCTAATAAAAGCTTATGGGAGCATTTGGAAATTATCCCAACATTGAAAACATTGCGTACAAAATAATACACACACACACACACACACACACACACACACACACACATACATATATATAAAAGTGATGTTTTGTTTCTTGATATTTTCAGACGAAAAAATTATTCGTCCGAAAAAGGGAGGCAACTGATATGCCACCAATAAATTTTCATCATCCGACACGAATCTCGAGGCATGACACGAATCTCAAGGCAACCTTCTGAGCAAGAAACATTCAAACTTCAATTAAAAATCATCCAGAGCTTCGATTTCAGCAAACTTATAGTCAAACTGACCGGCTCGATAAGACAAACCTAATGATATCAAAGTTAGTCCAATTCGAGCCAAATCAAGTGATTAAATCATTTTTGAAAGATTTTCGAACACATTTGAAAGATCAAACGAATGTCGAATTCAACGAGTTCATACTCGAATCTAGCGTCTCGACAAGGTGAATCCAACGAGCCCAAGATTGTTCAATTCCGATATTGTTAAGGCTCTCAAATGTCCATCGAACGCAATTCGATCGAGGGAAGCTCTCTGAACTGTCCGATCAAAATGGTTCATATTCCTGTATTAATTGCATCCATAACACTATAAATAGAGCCACACCCCTCACATGAGGGAGGAAGACTTGAGAGAGAACTTGAAGCTTTGAGAAGGAGCTCAACTCCAACATCATCATTGTCACCGTCGTCGCCGTCGACCACCAGCGATCTTCGTCAACCACCGCTGACTGCCATCAATTGTCATCGACCACCACTAACCAAACGCCGTCAGTCGACGTTGTACTTTTGGAAAGTCTAGTAACTTTTTCCCGTTCGTGGGATAAGTGACATCTGTAATCATCAACTTATAGTGTATTTTTATAACTGGGCCAGACCCCGTGGTTTTTTCCCTTTACGGGTTTTTCATGTAAAAACTTCTGATTTCATCACAAGTTGATTCATTTTCATCTAAATGTGTGCTGAATCCTCATGCAACGCTAAGACGACATTACCGCCGCGAATTTTCTTGCACGCGTCAATCATTTTAAGTGAAAGTAATATTTTAACTCATCTGCACATAATTTAACATTATAATATTATTATTAAATGTAAAAATTTAAAACTAAAAGGGGCTTCCAAGCCCCCAAGATTGAAACTAATTTTCCCCACTTTGAAAGTGAGTTCAAGAATTAAAACTTAATTCCATTTAGTTTCAACTAAACAAACACTTGGGCTCATTATAGAAGCAAAATCCATTCAATTTGGGTGCTTACAATAAGATAAATTGGTCCTAGGTTTAGTTGGACCTCTAGAAAATAGGAAGTTTCGGAAATTTTGTTGGAATACTTCTAAGTTAACCATGATGATTTAGCTCATTCAAGCAATCTATCTTAATCAGAACAGCTGAGGCAAAATCCAGTCACTTTTGGGTGCTTACAGTGAGATAACTTGGTCCTAGATTTAGCTGGACCCCTGGAGATTTGAAAGTTGCAGGAATTGTGTTGGAATACTTTTAAGTTAACCTTGAAGAATTAGCCCATTCAAGTAATCTATCTTAATCAGAGCAGCCAAGGTAATTTTCTCATTACGCTTGTTGGCTTGGTTTAGATGAGCTTGTGTCTTATTTAGCTTTACAGTTAACATTTCTGTAAATTTGTATTTCCAATTGATGAGTATTTATTTATCCTTTGATTACAGGTGTGGTCATTGCAAGAAACTAGAACCTGAGGTAAGGAATTTTCTTGTTAACTTCGTTGCTTTTGGGGAAATTATAAAACTTCTGTAAGTGGCAGTAACGGGTCATCTGATTAAATTTTTCCTTGCAGTATGAGAAGGCTGCATCATTATTGAGTAAGCATGATCCTCCCATTGTTCTTGCTAAGGTTGATGCCAATGCGGAGTTAAACAAAGAGCTTGCCTCTACACATGAGGTTAGAGGCTTTCCTACACTTAAGATCCTGCGAAATGAAGGGAAAAACATTCAAGATTACAAAGGCCCACGGGATGCTGACGGCATTGTTGAATATTTGACGAAACAAGCTGGCCCTGCTTCTGTTGAGATTAAATCCTCCGAGGAGGCGGTTAATCTCATAGGGAAAAAAGTTTTTATCGTGAGTTCTCCATCTCTATTTGCTATTCCCACTTTTTTTTTTGCTTTTATTTATTTATTATTTTATTATTTATATTTTTATTTTTTTGCCCACCTTAGCCATTATTACTCTCTTCTATACTTAAAAAGTTGTAAAGTTTCATTCCTGTTACACATTACGTTAGGTTGGGGTATTTTCTGAATTTTCTGGAGAGGAATTTGAGAACTTTACCCAAGTAGCCGAGAAGCTGCGCTCAGATTATGATTTTGGGCATACTATTGATGCTAAGCTGCTGCCTCATGGGGATACAGCAGTTAAGGGACCTGTAGTTCGCCTGTTTAAACCATTTGACGAGCTTTTTGTTGATTTCCAGGTAATTTGATGCAAGTTTTGTTGCAGTTTGATTCCTATGTTCGGAAATGAATTTGGTTGACTGCTTTATATTTTAATATTAGTTCTAATGTTTGTAAAATGCAAATGCATTGTTTTTTTTTTCAGGATTTTCATTTGAATACCTTGGAAGGCTTTATTGAAGCTGCCAGTATCCCTATTGTTACGATATTTGACAAGGATCCTGTCAATCACCCATATGTGATGAAGTTTTTCAACAACCAAAACGCCAAAGTAACAACTACCTCTCTATTCCATTGTCCGTTGTTTTTCCTTGTTTATCTACATAAAAA
Organism: Phalaenopsis aphrodite; assembly: GCA_003013225.1. NCBI lineage: Eukaryota > Viridiplantae > Streptophyta > Magnoliopsida > Asparagales > Orchidaceae > Phalaenopsis > Phalaenopsis aphrodite. The sequence continues at coordinate 78,824 of NEWO01000382.1, forward strand.
TTCTTGATGGTTTTGATTTTAATAACTTAACATCAAGATATCCATGGGTTAGATTTATGATATTGGGTTCTGGAGTTAGTGTCACTGCTCTGCTTGCATGGATCGTAATAAAATGAACCCCAACATGGCAAATTAGAGTGGAGATTATATCAGCTTATTTTTGTGAATTAAATTTTAATTTCTTGTTGATACAGAAGTAATCCGTGGAAGAAGGTTTGCTGATTTAAAATATGTATATGTGAGTTACGTAGCCAACCTCATTATACCATATTATAGTTAATCCACAGTTTATGATTCCTGGAATTCACGGTCTAACTGATTCTCTGACATGTATTTTATCAGTAAAAACTATTTTGAATGAGTTATAAGAATGAATGGTTGTGATTCTTTAACATACTATGATACTCTCACCCTAATGCGGGTTTTGATCTATTTCAGGCATGTATTTATCCCTGTCATATTTTCTTTCCATTTTTTCAAGGAAAATTTACATACATACCAATCAATTTGAATGTATTTAAATATCTTAACCTAAACATCAATTTTTACATACCTATGCATGAAAAGGTTTACTTTTACGAAGTTAAAATGGTGGTACTTTTCATGTGATATGAAAAATTTGAATGTTATAATTGTAAAAATTAAAGTTTACATGTTAGATATGTGAATTCATAAGATTTGAGTGGTATGCATTTAAATGCCCTTTTTTTAATCTTGTGTTAGGCACATTCAAACTTTTGTAGCTTTCTGCTGGATGACACACTGACACAAATTTTTATTTTGTGTTTGGCATTATCTTATAAAATGGCATCTTTTGATGACAGGTTTTGCTTTTCATCCATTTTACTGATGAACATTTTGATTCATTCAAATCGAAGTATTTTGAAGTCGCTGAGAATTACAAAGACAAGAAATTAAGCTTTCTGCTTGGAGATGTTAAGGCTGGTCAAGGAGCCTTCCAGGTTATATTTTAAGCTCACTTCTATTTTGCTTTTTGAGCATCTTTTACAATCAGCTTCTCACAAGCTTTTGGTGGAAATCTTTTCATGCTAGCAGTATTTTGGCCTTGAAGAAAGTCAAACCCCGCTTATTATTATTCAACAAAATGACGGGAAAAAGTTCCTTACACCTAACTTAGAAGCTGATCAGATTGCAACGTGGCTTAGGGAGTATGTGGTAATGCCTTTGTTTCTCCAGCATATGAAGCCTATAGTGAAAATTTGATCTCCCGTTTTCCCTCAACTTGAACTACCTTCTTTTGATCTTAACTAGATTTGTTTTATTTCTTCAGGATGGGAACCTCGTACCTTTTATAAAGTCGGAGCCGATTCCGGAGGCCAATAATGAACCTGTGAAGGTGGTTGTGGCAAACAGTTTGCATGATGTAGTTTTCAACTCCGGAAAGAATGGTTTGTTGCCAGCAATTTCTTTCGTGAAGCATCAAAATCCTTTCATGATAATAATTAATTTTATAGAGTTTCAAAGCATTAATGCTTTAGCTAAATTAAAATTGATCTTCTGTCGGTTTGTCCCACTTTGATTGAATATGTCGAAGAAATTAATGTGATTTCCTTCTA
>NEWO01000382.1:80418-102244 GCA_003013225.1 Phalaenopsis aphrodite
ATATATATATATATATATATATATATATATATATATATATATATATATATATATTTGATGTTTTATACTCTTTCATTTTGTTTTGTGTGATTTCTATATGTAATGATCTGGTCTTTTTTGCAGTTTTACTTGAATTTTATGCCCCTTGGTGCGGACATTGTAAGAAACTGGCTCCCATACTGGATGAAGTAGCTGTTTCATTGCAAGATCATGCCGATGTCATCATTGCCAAAATGGTATGTCCTGTAATTGGATATGGTTGAGAAGTATGCTTTCTGTTGTTTCTTATTTCTCTTTTTATATCATTGAAAGATGCTATTTTCCCCCTTAATTTATGCCACGACTATTATGAATGCACGTCCACCACAAAACTTGTAATAAAACGAGAAAGAATTATCATAAGGTTGTTGTTATCATATTTTTAAGGTGGAAGATTTACGTACATATCACTCAATTTCTATGTATTTAGTATGTAACACCTAAACTTTAATTTTTGCATACCTAGCATGAAAAGGTGTATTTCACTTTTTAAAAGTTAAGAAGATATTTTTATGTCACATGAAAGATTTGAGTGGCGTAAAGGTAAAAAATAAAGTTTGCTTGTCAGATATGTAAACACATAGGAATTGGGTGTATGTATGTAAATGTCCCTTTAAAAAATTTGCTTAGTTAACAATTTTTTGATTAGGTTATTATGATGATGTCCAATCAATGAAATTTCACTCCATGTCTCATGAATATGCAACATTATCATTATCATAGAAATGTTAAAAATTTTAATCTACTAATATGCAATGCTCCCTAAGGGCCCGTTTGAGGCAGCTTATTTGGCACGGTTTGAAAAATCCGGATGAAGCGTTTGGAAATAACGGCACAACCGCGTTTCTAAACTATTTATGTTATACGCGGGCTGCGACCCTCATCTCTCTCTATCCCTCCTCTCTCACGCCTTTCTTCAGTGGCAACGTATTGCTTCTCTTCTTTCCCTCTTCCCTCCGATCTCTGGTGGAAACAGGTTGTCTCTCTTCTCTCAATCTACCCTCCAATCTCCGGTTCTCTCTCTCTGTTTACTGTGCTCTGCGTCGACGGTATCACCTATTTTTTTTAGAGAAAAACACTCTCTCTGAAAGATTTGTGGCTTTCTTATTTGTAGTTTGCAGTGGCAATTTGGATTTTGCTATTTTTGGCTTTCTCATTTGCAATTTGGATTTTATGGTTGTGACTTTCTCTTTATGATTTGGAATTTGAATTTTGTGAGTTTTTCATTGAACGTGATATAGAATGAGGTTTTATCTTTACCTTTGATGTTTGAGCGAGAATTTGAGAAATGGCTGAAAGAGAGTGTTTGATTTGTTGATAACAATGTTTCGGGCGCCCTATATGTAATTGCTTCAAATGAAAAACATGATATGGGGTTTTATCATTATCTTTGATGTTTGAGTGAGAATTTGAAAAATGGATGAAAGAGTGTGCTTGATTTTTAGATAACAATATTTTGGGTAAATTACATACAGGGCACCCATAATCGATGCATTTACACTTGCCATAATCAGACTATTGTGAATTTTTTAAAAATGAAAAATATGGGATGAGGTTTATCATTACCTATGATGTTTGAGTGAGAGTTTGAAAAGTGGATAAAAGAGCGTGATTGATTTGTAAATAGCATTGTTTTGGTTAAATTACATATAGGGTACTCAAAATCGATGCTTTTATGCTTGTCACAATCAAACATTGTGAATTTGTTAAAAATGAAAAATATTGGATGGGGTTTTATCATTACCTTCGATGTTTGAGTGAGAGTATGAAAAATGGATGAAAGAGCGTGATTGATTTGTAGATAGCAATGTTTTGGCTAAACTACCTGCAGGGTACCCAAAATCGATGCATTTACACTTGTCACAATTAAACCATTGTGAATTTGTTAAAAATGAAAAACATGGGATGAGGTTTTGTCTTTACCTTCGATGTTTGAGTGAGAATTTGAGAAATGGCTCAAAGAGGGTACTTGATTTGCTGATAGCAATGTTTTGAGTGCCTTGTATGTGATATCCTCGAATGGAAAACATGGAATGGTGTTTTATTTTTACTTTTAATATTTGTGTGAGAATTTGAGAAATGACTGAAAGAGGGTGCTTGATTTGTTGTTAGCAATTTTTCAGGTGCCTTTTATGTAGTATCCTCAAATGAAAAATGTGGGGTAGGTTTTTATCTTTATCTTTGATGATTGAGTGAGAATTTGAGAAATGATTGAAAGACGGTGCTTGATTTTTTGATAGAACGTTTCAGGTGCACTAATCGTATGTAATATCCTTAAATGAATAATATGGAATGAGGTTTTATCTTTACTTTTGATGTTTGAGTGAGAATTTGAGAAATGGATGAAATAGGGTGCTTGATTTGTTGTTAGCAATGTTTCGGGTGCCTTGCATGTAGTATCATCAAATGAAAAGTATGGGGAGGGGTTTTATCTTTACTTTTGATGCTTGGGTGAGAATTTGAGAAATGACTGAAAGAGGGTGCTTGATTTTTTGATTTCAGATTCTCTTTATGTGGGAAAAATATTACCTCAGGACTCCTAATGCATTAGGAGTCCAATGGTGGGGCACCACGTTAAGTGGGCTCCACCGTTTTTAACACTGACCAATACCAGTGTATTACGGTGGGGTCCACTTGACACGTGGCGCCCCACCATTGGACTCCAAACGCAAACTACGTTAGGAGTCCTGATGTAATATTTTCTCCTTTATGTGACTGCATCAATTGAAGAATATGGGGTGGGGTTTTATCTTTACCTTTGATGTTTGAGTGAGAATTTGATAAATGGCTGAAAGAGGGTGCTTACTTTGTTGATAGCAATGTTTCAGGTGCCTTGTATGTAATTGCATCAAATGTAAGAATTTGGGTGGGTGGTGTTTTATCACTACCTCTGATGTTTGGTGGTTGTGTACGTCAGTTTGTATGGAGGTGGTGTTGTGGAGGTGGTGGTTGGTGTGTGGTTATGTTTGTATTAGAAAATGTTTTGGTTGATGTGTGAAGGTGGTGGTTGGTGTATGGTTGCGTTTGTTCTAGAGGATGTGTTGGTGAATGTGTGAAGGTGGTGGTGTTGCGGAGGTGATGGCTGGTGTGTGGTTGTGTTTGTGTTAGAGGATGCGTTGGTGAATGTGTAGAGGTGATGATGTTGTGGACGTGGTGGTTGACGTGTAATTGTGTTTGTATGGTGTTGGCGTGTGGAGGTGTAGATGTGTTGGTGTCTGAAGGTGTTTATGTGTGGAGGTGGTGGCAGTTGTGATGTGTAAATGGCTCTAGTATGGTGTGGAGGGGTATTTGTGATGATATTGTGACATTCATATTTTTCTTTGAGTTGCAATATTATGACACTTATTTTTGTTAATTAGTTTTTTTCATGCTAGTAATAGAATGATTAAGACAAAAGGGGCCGGTTCATCTGCAATGTGTGATAAAGAGACAATTAATATTTTGCGATCTTCGTCTGAAGAAGGTCGAACTTGGAAATATACCACATTCATTATATTACTAAACAATTGATATTTTGCGACCTTTGTGACCTTTGCCTCATTATATTGCTATTTCAACAAGGAAGACTGATAACATATGATTAGAAAAATCAAGGAAAGTACAGACAGAGAGTATGAGAAGATGCAGTTAAAAACAAGTGAGATCCACCAAATAAGGATTGAAAAATATGGAAGAAATTGAATCGATGATCAACAGACTTGGGTGGGATCTGGTAAAGAGAACAATTGATGCTTTTAAGGAGTGGTGACAGAGAGATTGTGGTGAGTATTTTGAAAATATCCCTTATTTTGTCAAATTTTTATTTGTTTTCAAATCCAACATGTTAAATGAATTTGTAGGTGGTGTCTGTTGCAAAAAGATTTAATTATAGTGGAATCTATCCTAAGTTGGAGAACTTGGATCTTATGTTTGGAGGTGTCGTGGCAAAGAACAACAATGCATGTGCCCCCCCCACCCCCCCCCCCAGTGAGGCGGGGTTTGGTGGCATCATCGGAAATATGAGAGCTAATCACAAAGGTGATTCCAATGAAGCCCCTAGCCCGGATCTCTATGACGTTGAGTCCACGAGCCGGTCAAAACGTCCCGGGTTAAAAAAAAAAAGGAATTACTTTCCTTGAATTCTAGATCTCACAGTTGGCGGCTTTATGCACTAATGAGTCATCACAAGCAACTTCTGTTTAGCAGATTATATAAATTCTGGATATAACTCCATAAATTTATGAGGACATACTGCTGTATTGTTCTCTATGATGTTGCTTGAAGATTCGACCCAGAGAGAGTTTTTCATAACGATTCCCGCTGACCATAGGGTGACTTGCCTACGTTATTTTCATGGGAGCAGTGACATTTCTGTGGCACTTTTTTTTTTATTAGATTATCATGGGTCATTTCTATTTGTTTAGAATTTTTCATGATGCTTTAGATATTTATGTTGCTTTAAAGATATCACTTTGCTTGATAGTTTTTCATTTTCTTTATATTTTCTATTTAATTTTGTAATGTTTTTTGTTTATGTTGGTTTTGTTTGTAAGCTTATATGATTGTAGCTAATTCATTTATGTTTATGTGTTAGCCATATTGATACCGAAATACATGAATGCATCTAAAGAGATGCACAAAAGGAGAGTTGCAACTGCAGTGTGCTTGATATATGAATATTATGACTCATACATAGAACACTCCCCTTGCATTAAATCCTCATTTGTTGGCCATAAATGGGTTGTGGAGTTGCTTGTGAGCCACCCAACGAGATTTAGTAATATTTCGAATGCACAGACGAGAATCACCTATCTGTCGGAGGAATTACACAGAAATAATGGACTTCATAGATCATTCAGAACGACTTCACGAGAGGTGTTAGCAATAACCCTTAACATATTATCGCATAATGAATAAATGCGAGAAGCTATGAAGCGATTTCAGCACTCTTTCGAAACGATTTGCAAATATTTCTCAATAAAATTGAATGCACTTCATTTTTTTTTCACAAGTTATAAAATCAGCAGATCCTACAATCGAACGAATCCCCATAGAAATTCCGCGCGATACGCAATATATGTCATACTTTAAGTTAATTTCTTCAATTTATTACATTTAGTTTTCATATAAATATCATGATTTTGTAATCATTCATTATCTTTCTAGAATTAAATTGGAGCAATCGATAAAATAAATGTTTTCCATATAATGAAAATATTGTATTCATCGGTCATTGTGGGTCTCCGACGTATAATGTTATGACGGTATGCTACTTCAACATATGCTTCACTTTTATCATAACCGGTTGGGAAGACAGTGCACATCATAGTCGAATATTTAAATCCCCACTATGAAATAATAAATACAATTTCTCACATTCACCCGGAGGTTCACTTGAGATTAAGCAACTCTCCTAATTATTTTTTTCCTACAATACTATTTGGTTGATGTTCGGTATTCTTTGCAACGAGAGTATCTCAAGTTCTATCATGATACAAGATACCATATTTGATTTTGAGCGAGCCGGTAATGTTGTGCGGGGCAGGAATGAAATGTTCAACATTCATCATTATGAGATGCTATTGAGAGGATTTTTGGTGTTTAAAAAAAATGATTTATATTTCGCGATATGACATTTTACCCATTTCCTAAACAACTACATATTGTGATTGTTACGATGACGCTACAATTATATTCGACTACATTCTTCCCGCAACGACATCGACTTTCTTAGGGTGGACGAGAATCATGAACATGTTCTTGTCAAGACATATGAGTATCGTCTTGGGCTGTCTTTATCACAAACCGAAAATGACGTTCTCAAGATTTGCACTAAAGAAAGGGAAGCTGCAAGCGAGATGACAAAGTCGAGGGAATGAATTTCGTATGTGAGTTGTAGAGTGATTGGAGGAAATGATAGTTTTTATCATATTATTAATTGTAATGACTATTAAAAACATTTACTGTTTATTGTATTAGTATTTTTTACAGTTCATGTTTATTTATGTTTTTTATGCATTTGATATTTATTGTTTTTGTTTTTTTACCCAATTTGCATTTATTTTTTTCCTTTTGCATTTGTTTTTTTTCCTTTTGCATTTTTTTATTTTGGTGGGTTTTGGAGGATATATGATGAGACATTTGACATTACGACTTCTTCTGGATGACATGTATGTTGCTATTGGTTGGTGCCACATGTGAAATCGTAATGAAGACAATCTAATTCATTTCTTTTTTTTGGTATTATGGTTTTTAAGGTTCTTCTGGATGATTTTTTTTTTGTGATATGCATGTGACACACGCGAACTTGGTAATACATGAGTTAAAGACAACAAATAATCCTTTATTATAAGGTTTGTTGTCTGTTCATAGTGACATATTCATTGGTTTATATACTGAGCTTTCTGAGACTCAAAGGTGCATAAAATTATAATTAATTACTTTTGTTATCAATTTTTACTTATGTTGTGTATAAAGATATTTTTTTTTAAGCATTCATGAAAGTTGAACTCGAGGATTTTTGGTACCTTCAAAAGATTGCACTGGTATTGTAGACTTCAAAGTTCTCTGCTAACTTCACTTCAGTCATATAACTACAAGATATAGTTTTACAGGTGCTAATGAAGAATTACGAAAATAGTGACTATTTTAGGTGGGCAGATATGCTAGAAGATTCCACCTCTGAGAGTGATCGGACATTGAGAGTATCCTTGAAGAACAACTTAGCTCATGACATACGCCCTTTACATTTTAAAAATAATATTATCGTATTTTTATTTGTTATTTTAATAGTCTTTTTCTTAATTTTAGTAGTCATGTTACCATTGTTAAATGAGATGTCTATCTTTATCTTGTATTGTTGTGCACCAGATATTTGTTTTTAATGTATGGAATGCACTAATATGAATAGTTATATTGTAAACAACATTACTATATATGGGCATAATGATCATTTATCTAGAGCAATTGCAGCATAGCTGTTTTCAAATTGCAAAAAACAAAAAACAGTTAGCTTATCCGTGGCTGCTTCTGTGCAGCAGCTTCTTGTGGCAGTTGTTGCGTATTATTAAATTGCAGCTGCCCCAAACAGACCCTAAATCATTCCCTAAGAAATATTGAAAACCACAAAGTTTTTGGTTTCATTTTACAATTCATTTGACTAAAAAGAGAAAAAAAAAAGCTCAACTTCGAATGCATAAACTTAACCAAAACTGCAAATCACCCTTTGAATTTAAATTAACATATTGAACTTTTTTCCTTCCCTTTTTATTTAGTGCGTGATGAACTCAAGCTGGAGGCATCTCGTCATGTCTATCTAGAAAACAGAAATGGAGGGAAAAATAGAAAAAAGAGTAGTAATTAATTAGTTAATAAGAGAAAGTTGTCATAAAAATTAGAAGATTATAAATCTGTGAAGAAATCATGATTTTTCAGGGTGCTTGAAAATTATTTTACTACATGCAAATAATACTATTTTTGCTTCCTAAGCCTTATTTTTCAGAAGCATGAGATTATTATAAGAAAACTAATTTTCTCCCCCTTCTGATGGGCACACGATAAAAGAACCTTCAATGCAACTAACCCACCCATGACCCATCCGTTAAAAGATAAAAACTTTAGTTAAACATTAAATAACAAGAGCTGCATAGGGGTGTAAACATTAAATAAATAGGTTGAGTTGAGCTCGAGCTGCTCTCAATTTAAGTTTAAGCTTGATTAATTAATCAGTTTATGCTCCAGCTTAAGCTTGATTGTACGAATTGAGTTGGCTCGTGAGAGCCACCTTGTTTGTTATCAAAAAGAAAGTATGACAAAAAGAATGAATAATTAGGGAATAAATAATGATAATTCACCTGATACATGAAATTAAAATATTAATGATTTATACTTAAAACTCTTCATTTATATTTTATGTGCATTTCATATTAATATATTTTTTTAAAGAATCATCTTTGGAGTTAACGAGTAGAGTTAGGGCTGCCTAATGAGTCCTCATGAGTCATTTATCAAGCCAAACTCAAGCTCTCTCTCAGTTACACGCCTAGACATGTGTATATATATATAGCAGCTATATTGGGAGAATCAATGAGGAGATGGCCAAAGTAGAACTTCAACCATGTTGTCACCATCCAGGCACGAGTTTTCATGTCTATATTAATATACCCGATATTATCTGCTTATTTATTTTTAACTTTGGGTTTTGTGACTTTATGATTCATAGAGATACGTTTATTGTTATATTTTAAAGGCCATCTTGTCTGACACATGCTGTACAGGATGCTACGGCAAATGATGTACCGAGTGACTTCGAAGTTCAAGGCTATCCAACTTTGTATTTCTCGTCTGCTACTGGAAAGCTATTGCCATATGAGGGAGGTAGAACAGTTCAAGATTTCATTGACTTCATAAACACAAACAAGGATGCTGCTGCAGATAGCACTATTCATTCTGATTCCATTAAAGATGAACTCTGATTCTGGTGCGCTCACCATTTCATTTTCTAGAAGGCTAAGTGATCAGTTAGAAAGAAAAGAATTGATACTTTTACATAAATATCACTTAATTTCTATGTATTTACATATCGAACAGTCGAGCAGTTCATTTTTTACACATATGCCACCTAACCCATGCATGAAAACGTATATTTATCTTTTTTTTTTTTTCAAGTTAAAATGGTGATATTTTTTATGTCATATGAAAGATTTTGGTGGTATAAAATTAAGGTTTAAGTGGAATTGGGTGGAAATGTATGTAAATACCCCTACTATAAGTGCTAGAAACATAAATTCAAAAAAGTGATTTATTGCGCATCTTTGTTTTCTATTTTCAAAATCTCTGCGCAAGCTGAGGATATATATAGTTATTTTATTTATATATGTGCGCCGCGTACGCAAATTAGGTTGTTGGGCATCTGTTTGTCAGTTGTAAGTCTGTCTGGCGTTCGATTCCCCCTGAATTTAGGGTGCGGTAATCGAATTCTTAGGCGCATGAAGGATGACTGGGGCTTGCATANCCATTTCATTTTCTAGAAGGCTAAGTGATCAGTTAGAAAAAAAAGAATTGATACTTTTACATAAATATCACTTAATTTCTATGTATTTACATATCTAACAGTCGAGCAGTTCATTTTTTACACATATGCCACCTAACCCATGCATGAAAACATATATTTATCTCTTTTTTTTTTTCAAGTTAAAATGGTGATATTTTTTATGTCATATGAAAGATTTTGGTGGTATAAAATTAAGGTTTGGGTGTGAGATCTGTAAGTGGAATTGGGTGGAAATGTATGTAAATACCCCTACTATAAGTGCTAGAAACATAAATTCAAAAAAGTGATTTATTGCACGTCTTTGTTTTCTATTTTCAAAATCCTCCGCGCAAGCTGAGGATATATATATATATATATATATATGCGCCGCGTACTCAGATTAGTTGGTCGGGCATCTGCTTGTCAGTTGTAAGTCTGTCTGGCATTCGATTCCCCTCGAGTTTAGGGTGTGGTAATCAAATTCTTAGGCGCATGAAAGATGACTGGGGCTTGCATAATAGCCTCCAGCCTTTCCTTTTTTTCAATATATATGTATAATTGATGCTATTTGTGTGAAGCTGACATTAACTTTCATGTACTGCGCAGATTTCTAAATTGAGCATGGAAGCGGGTTGATAAGCGTCACTTCGTGGAGGCTTCCTTACTCATATAATGTTTTAATTTTAGAATTTTACTGGCATTCAAACAAAGCATTGGCTTTCATTTCGGCAATTTTATCCACTTTTCTAACATTTTGATGAGTTGATAAGCGTCACTTTTCTAACATTCAAACAAACCTTTTTCTAAGTTTTATTTATTATATCTTCATTTCTTGCATGGGTTGAATACTTCATCTTTCCAATTTTTGTTCTTTTTGGTTATTTATGATGCACCAAATACAGTGCTGGGAAGCAAAATGAAGAATTTCAAGAAATTAATGTGTAATTTTATTTTATTTTTTTCTGATTTTTGTAAGAGATGAATGTGTTTTTTAAAAAAATTAAGATGGGGGATTTTATCTTGATATTTATTTATTTGTCGCTCCTTCATTATACACATGTTGGTCGACTTGGCCTACTGCGAAATTCTAAGTTTCATTTTTTTCTACATGTCTTAAAAGGTTTGCTATATAAATATAGAGGTGTTAACGAGTCGAACACGAGCGAGTAAAGTTAAAAGAATAATGAGGTATATGTATGTGAATTTCTCTATATTTTTATAATTAATTTGAATTAAGTTTAGATATGTGAATAGAAATAAAAATAATATAGTCAAATAAATAGACTTGAACTAACAGTGTCATCATAATTTGGAGGGATTATTGAGTACGGACATCGCATGCATTTCTGCATGCGGTGTCCGATCCTGACCGTAGATCACGACGATCTACGGTTATGATATATTTCTGTTTTTTTTAAAAAAATTTTAGGTGGGGCCCACCGAAATACATCATGACCGTTAGTCACCTGATTTACGGTCAGGATCGGACACCACATACAAGATGTATGCGGTATTTGTCCGTATGGAATGATTTTTCCATAATTTGTGACATTGCTTTCATCAAGCATATCTAAGTTCATAATCTTATATATTTGCAATCCCCATTTTGCTTCCTTGAAACATGCATCTATTCTGTCCCTAATGTACATATGGTAAACCTAAATCCATCACAATCAAGCTAATTAGTTCCCCGAAGCTACTTCCCTTCGATTCAGTTGGGCAGTGAAGGTGTTTTCCACAATTGAAGCTGTTGGCCGATATGCTTTCAGTGTTGGTCTGCAGATTAAATGGAGATCCCTTGGTGTCTTCCTTCTGCCATCTCTTGCTCTACTCGAGTTCCTCGCCTCCTGATCTCCTTTCCGCGTCTCGCGTCCACCTCACTCAGGAATGTGTCATTCAATCGATTAGGGCTCCGCAAGTCATTTATGTTAGGTTTTCTTATATGATGTATAATTACATATTTAGCTTTAGGCCTTTTTTCATCTTTGCCATCTTAGTGTCAATATGTATAGACATGTGTTGTTGAATCCAAAATTCTCCAAGAAACACACCCAATGAATATAATGTACAAGGAAGATGAAGAAGAAACAGTAATAAACACTGAGTGTTCATTATGAGTACCCCCGATTTAGAACTATAGGGTCATGGTTCTGTAAAATTATAGATCTCCTCTCATCATTAAATTTTAAGAGGTCTTTTAATAAATTACAAGAATATTGAATACAATAAGGCCGCTCGACTCATTTGGACGGTGAGAAGCTTGTCGACCGCCCGTCTGCATTTTCTCCGTCGATACTTGATCCGTGGTAGAGCTATCTGACTACCTTTCGAAGAAAACCGATCGTTGTTTTGAGGGACAAAGTCCTTTGATGTGCTTGTTCTCATCTAATTCCGAGGGCGTTCTTTCCATGATTTCCTCATCAGCATCTAATATGTCAGTCGTCTGGCAGCCGCCCTTCATTGATAGCTACGGACGATCATTCATGCAATCGATTGCTCTTTCCTTTTGAGTAATCTAATTGTCTTGAGAGTCATGCTTACATATTTTTTATGTACATGTTTATTTTCCAGATTTTCTTGCTTCTGGAAAGCTATGCAACACATAAAAAGAAGAAAACTTTTTTACGATTACAAAAAATATAAAATATAAAAAATAAAAATTAAATGTCATTATTACTTAATAACTGATTTTCTTGGATTTCTACGCCTAAACCATCTTTTTTTCTTCCCAGTCCTTGGTTTTTTTTCTCTTTTTCTACTTGTGTTCATCACAAAGTCCGGTGAGGGAGTTTTGTTTGCTGATAAGGACACCCTTTTTAAAGCTCTAGGTGGCATGCGGGCGAAAACTTGAAAATTTAGATGTGAAGCGAAAACTAAGATCTTGTTGGGGAGGCGAGTCAAAAGAGAACCTTGCCGAGGTTTTGGACTGACGATCGTGAGGATCAAATTAGATCCTTTCATTCCCTCTTAGGCTCGTTGCAGGGGCAATTTATTAAAAAGACAGAAGGCCATCCTAAAGATCATCTTACTAGGCATATGTTGAAAGTGGATGTTCTTGTTAGAGGGAAGGAAACACCCGTCTAAATACTTGCGAGGATCGAATCAAATCCTTTGATTTTTTAATAGTTCTTTCTAATTCAGAATCGTAGAGCACTAGTCATTGAGAATCTGAACTACACATACATTACTACAAAATAAAATAAAATCACACAAATAAGAACTTATATAAAAATAACACTACGACATTCCTATAATAAATATAAAAGTTTAAATAAGGCTTTCTAAAAATAGAAATTTATTTTCCTAAAAATCTCTTTCAAATTTTTCTAAGTTTTGTTTATTCTCTCCGGCAATGACGCCAAAAACTTGATCCCACTTTCTGGTACGATAGTATTACGATGTATGTGCAGTTAGATTCTTGATTATCTTTATTTTATATTTCTTCCTTACAATGATGTCAAAAACTTGGTTCTGAAGCAAGTAAGAGTGTAACTTTTATATTTAAATATTGGAATACTATGCAAGTATACATATCGTTATCAAGTAATATAAGACTTTTTAATTAAGCCCCAAAATATCGAACCCACAGGGAGAACTTCAAACTCTTAAGAAGAAATTAGACAACAAATTCTATTTTGAAAAAAGAGTCTTACACAAACTATAGATATTATGGTAGGAATGAAAGTTTGATTTTTTTTGGTAACTTCTGACAATTGGAAATAAAGTAAACAACTAACTACATTTAACTAGACTTTTGTAAGATAAAAGCAATAGAAATAAAATATCTTTTTCCTTATTATGAATCAGTAACAAGTACATAAATTCTGTTGTGAAAGTATTTAAATTGTGTTGTGTCAAATAGGAGCAATATTATTCTTTACATTTACTAGAGATATTATAAAGAACATTGGCTAATCTAAAGTTCGAATAGTCTTGAAGACGGGCTAGGTAGGGAAGATACAAGCTTTCACTCTAGAGTCCCCTCTTCTCCCTCCACCTGGGGGCTAACTCCTCATATCAAGACCTAAAACAATATACTGAATTGGAGGCTTTAGCCTGTCACTCTAAAGTCCTCTAACTCTACACCTTTCAAAGTTTATTTCCCTATTTATTTACACTCAACCATATGAATTACATTCTCATCCATACAATCTCACATGATTCTATCATTAGTTAACTCAGACAATATCATCACGGATCTTACATGTTCTCACATCAAATATTAACATCTCAATTTGTCAAATCAAGAAGTAAATGAAGTACAAGCATTAAATCATCACAACTTATTTCAATATTATAGATCAATACTTCACACAATTTCCCCGCAACACTTAATTACTTATCATTTTAAGAAAAAAATAAAGAAAACTACTCAAAATTCATAGAAAAAATACAACAACAATTAAGTTTAAAAGTAGAAATCATGTAAAAACACAACAAATCTAAATTAAAATCAAATGTAGTTACAAAGATAAAAACTTATCTCAAATTTCTCTCAACCAAACTGTTGAAGTTCCTTTGAATCATTTCCTTTCTCTTACAATCCTCCCTAGGTTTGGTCGCCCAACCTAGAGGGTTAAAATCTCTCTATCTCTCCTCTAATCTACTCTCTCACCTCTCTCTCTTACCTACCTCTGCGCGTAAGTGCGAGGTCTTTGGCTCTTAGGCGCGACCTTCATTGTTTCTTGACATTTAAGCGTCAGTCTTAGGCGCTTAGGCGCCACATATCAATTTTATACCTTCTTCGTTTTCGCTCCAAATTTGATCCTTTTTTCACTTCTTTCACCATGTTTCATCCATTTGATTGTAACTGAAAAAAACACACAAATATCTTCAATTAAAGAGCAATATCCTCAAACATTTGTATACAAATATGTACATAAATGCTATGTATTTAGGTGTATCAGTAACTAAGGGACACCATTCATCTTCTAAATCCTTGATGCACCTCCTCAAGGAAATGGAGGAAAATTTGCTCGTTCCATAGGATATCCTTGGGGGGATGGTGATAGGGGATTTGTCGATGTCTTGGAGAGAGTCAATCGGGTGGAAAAAGAGGTCGTCACTATATGTGAGGAATTCACTATTTTCTAGTTTGCTGCTAGAGGGGAGATGACTGCTTATGTTTAGAGCAGTCGACTGTTAGAAATGGTCTTTCCATTAAGTCGATGGATATTCAGAATGATCTTTTGAAATTAGGTGTTGAATTCAGGTATGAGAGG
The DNA here is from genome assembly GCA_003013225.1 of Phalaenopsis aphrodite. Lineage (NCBI taxonomy): Eukaryota > Viridiplantae > Streptophyta > Magnoliopsida > Asparagales > Orchidaceae > Phalaenopsis > Phalaenopsis aphrodite. The sequence continues at coordinate 94,690 of NEWO01000382.1, forward strand.
TTGCTTTAGGTTTGTCTCAAGTGAAGCGTTAAACGATCATTTGGTTAGGTTTTTTCTTTCTTAGTTACTTTTGTGGATTTTATGTGATGTACTCTCTTTTGGAATTAAATAAGTAAAATTTAATTTTCTATTATTGGTAATGATTTCTTTGCCTCTGATAGTGCATGATCCCATCATTTCTCTGTCTTGTCTATGACGTTCCTTCTTCCCATCTCTCGAACCCACATATATGTAGGCATGCAATAGTTAGGAAATTTAATCCTTTTTAATTTCTTTTGCGCTCCCCTACTTTCATCTTTTTACCTTTTTTTTCTATTGGTGCAATACCTCAAGTTATATGGCATAACAATTCTCATAGGAATCATACAGTTTGATTCTTGCTTCAGAATTTTTTGTTCTCTGTAACGACTGTAAAAGAGATTCAAGATCTCCATGTTCAGTATACCACCAGCCATGAGTGAGCTACGAACTACTTTTCTCTTGACTTGTTTTTTTTAACAAAGTTTTGTTCAAGATGGGTCTTCGATTGCCTTTTTGTAGGGAGATGCAGTCCATTTTCAACTAGTACGGTGTTGTCCTTGGTTAAGTTTTAGTGGCTGCTGTGATGACCTTCATCCGCTTCTGTTGAAGGTTGAAGTTCCTTAGTCGATCAAACTATTCAACCATTTCTTTTCATTCAAAATTGGTCGAGGGATACATTCAGTTTGCTGCTGCTCCTAAGATCCATTTGTTGAGTCTTGAAAATAAAGTTAAGGACTGAAAAACAAAATTTTTGGTTGGCTCTTGTGCTAGTAGCTAGAAGATCCACACTTATTCAGTGGAGTGTGAGTTAAGGAAAGTGAGAGCTTTGCCAAGGAACCTTCGAGAGTACGGTGCACTGATAGAGGGACAACGCCTCTCGCCATTCCAATACCTTGATCCGAATATGATTGAGCGTGTGATCCTTCTAGACAACACCAAGACAATGACTAAAGGACTATGGAACTCATCTAAAAACTGGGAGGTGATCTAAGAGAAAGCTCTCGAGGAACGAGAAACTTCAAAGAAAATACGAGAAAAAAGAGGTCTTCCTCCATCTGACAGGGGTTGGGGTCGACCCAAATAGCCAAAATCAATAGAAAGATATGCAAAAAGTGTTAAATTTAATTCACGCTTGTTATTACTTTATACTTAGATGTATAATATTAATGTGATTTCCATTAGACTCTTTTGAGGGCAGCAAGGAAGATGCTTCTCAGATCCTCAGTGCTCCTGATTCAGAAGATTCACTAGTTCGTCCATCGGTTAGAGTTTCGGTTAGGACTTATGGTGGGACGTCGTTTGTGGGTTTGCACAAATGAGCAGAGGTGAATCTCTCGTCTCACCCTATCACGATCTGGACCGAGTCTGAGGGAGATCCGGAGACTTGCTGCAAGAGTGGTGAGAGGCACTTCCTGAAGGGAGAAAAAAGCTCTCAATTAAGCGATAGAGCTACCTCCTCCAAAAGAGGGGGAAATTTTGCCAGAGTGGTCCTTCACACATAACCGAGGGGTCAGAGTATAGACTAGCAGCCACTATGCCTTTATCGACAGGGAGGAGTGGTTCCCTAACATCACTTTGAATGGAGACTATCCATCTTCCTCGGTGGAGATGTTTTGTTCCCTTGCCTTGAAGAAGACATTAAGGTCAATGGACAATAGGGCATGGCTCAGTCGGCTGATCGCTATCATGCCCACACATGGAAATCCATCAATTTTTAGGGGATTCTCTTGAACAGGGTTGATGAACAAATTGGGAGGTCTAGCCTGTAAGCTCAAAAGTAAAAATGGAGAGCTTCCATGGCTAAAGAGAGTATGAAATTATCTTTGAAGGAGAGGAAGCTGGAGGCTTAGAAGGAAGAGACCTAGGTGGTGGCTCTCATAAAGGAAAATAAAGAGTTGAAAAGAAAATTTCCTTGATGATTACTCGAGAGGAGCACGTCGAGGGTCTCTAACATCAGATTATGGTCGACATTACCCTTGCCATAGAGTGGTTCATGAAGCATAAATTGGTTGATCCTAAGTGGAAGGAGATGGAGGAGTTTGGTATGCTCCTCTAGGATCCTGAGGACAAGGAGGCTCAATTCAATGGAAGGTTTGCCCATGCTGAGGGAGCGGAGGAAGTTATGGATGAAGGTGTTAGGAAATCTTCAAATGTCCAGGGTTAAGGTGATTTATTTTTGTTCCTTTTTGTTTTGTTGTTTGCTTGCGTTTGTAAGGAAAATCATTATTCAAATTTTGTAAACCAATTTCATAATATAAGAAACTTTGAAGCTAGACGCTTTGTTCCCCGAGATTTCTTTCTTTTATCTCAAGACCGTCTAAGTTTGAGTAATCTACTGCATGTTGTAAACTGTCGGAGAGAGTATGGATGTATATGTATGTGCGTTAGACATGTCTCAACTCCTCTTACATAGTTTATCGTGGTAAGGTGTTTGTATTTTTGTGGGGGGCAATAAATGATTGTTTTCTCACCACTTGCGGAGCTTATCGATGTCGGGTGCAAAAAGTATTATCTGCCACTGATATTTAGCATAAGAGATTCAGCTAATTGTTTTCGTACCCCTCATAGAGCTTGTCACTGTCAGGTGTCAAAATGTCCATTGTGCCACTAACGATCGTTATGCATGCCTTGTGAAAGTTATCGTTGTCGAGTGATGATCACTTTCATACCCCTCATGGAGCATGTCACTATCAAGTGTTGATATTTATCATAAGGGCTTCAAAAGATCATTTTTGTACCCCTCACAGTGCTTGTCACTGTTCGGTGCCAGTGCCACTAAGGATCATTATACACCCCTTAGGAGCTTGTCGCTATCGGGTGACGATCGCTTGGAGTTTGTGGTTGTAAGGTGATAATATTTATTATAAGGTCTTCAGACAATTGTTTTCACACCCTTTGTGGAGTCTGCCAGTTTTAGATACCAAATCATCTTTTGTGCCTCTAATGATTGTCATACACCCCTCGTGGAGCTTGTTACTACCGTGTGTTGATTGTTTATGGACTAGTCAGAATTAATTTTATTTGTAATGCAAGTTTTGTGAGAGAAAAAAAAGTTTGAAACAACAAGGAATACTATCAAGATGATGTGTTTCATTCATAATATCAAGCATCTTTGCCATGAAAAAGAAAAAAAGGAGAACAAACAAAACAATCAGATTTTCATTTTACCCAAAAATTATTCATAGTAATTTAAGAGAAAAATTTCTTTGGATTTTCACCACTCCAGGTTCGAGGGGCCTCATTTCCTGTGAATGTCTTCAGCTTGTATACTCTGGGCCCAATTCTATGGTGAAGGATGTAGGGGCCATTCCAAGTCTGATTCAGCTTTCAGATAGTCTGTTCTTTTGTGGTGGGATCGACCTTCTTCAACACCAAGTTTATGGGAATGAATTATTCTTCACAAAGATGCTTGTTGAAGAATTTGGTTGTCCTCTGCTTAATTTCCTCTTGTCGAAGTGCCAAATTTGTTTAGTTTTCTTTGTCTTGGTTTTTATTGGCCTACAATGATCATTGATTGCATTGAATATGCTAAGAGGTGCTATTGGTTGCAGGTGTTTAGCCCTGTGCTTCACCAACCCTTGAGTGTACTGCATCCGACAATACATCATTGCCTTTTGAAGCATGAGGTACTGATATTGTGGGTCCTATAAACCCACCATCCTCTCGAGGACATCAATTTATTCTTACAACCCACTATTATTTCTCTAAATGGGCGGAAGCTATTCCCTTAAGAGAAGTAAAGATAGATAATGTGTTGCATTTATTTAAGAGTAATATTGTTTATAGATTTGATTTGTTGCATCGTATTATCTCTGATAATGGGGCGGCCTTAAAAAAAACCAAGATTAATAGATTTGCGCGACGCCATCACATTGATTGGAGATATTCAACGAACTATTATCCGAGAGCAAATGACTTGGCTGAGGCATTTAATAAGACCTTAGTCAACCTTATCAAGAAGATTCTCCATGCCAACAAGAAAGAGTGGCACGAAAAAGTCTCAGAGGCATTGTGGGCTTGTCGTACAACATACCGTACACCCACTAGTTCTACCCCATACACATTGACCTTTGGTGGGTCCGAAGCATTCATTCATTTGGAAGTTGAATTGCCTTCGTTGTACGTCACTATAAGAAATAATGTCAACAACAATGATAATAGATGAATTAGGTTGGAAGAGCTCAATAGCATAGAGGGGTTGTGATTACAAGCCCAATAGAGCCTTAAGTTATACCATGCTCGCATGGCTACAACCCACGAAATGCTCATGAGGCCCCATACCTTTATGGTTGGAAACTTGGTGTTGGTTTTACGACATCTAATTGTATCTCACTGTCGGAGCCACGAGAAATTTGAGTCTACATAGGAAGGACCGTTCGCGAATGAGAAGGTCTACGAGGGAGGAGCCTACATGCTTGTTGACGTTAATGGAATTCACCCTATGCCCTATCAACGAGTGATATTTAAAGAGATATTATGCTTAGACTCACTCTATATTTGATATATGTTGCTCCAGAAATTGATTACTCAGAGCTTCATGTACTTTGTAATTCAGTTGTTGAGCAATAAAATTACATCGTTCTATATTGCATTTGCTTTGAACAGCTTGTGACGATTTCCTTGTGGTTATTAAAGTATCGTATTGCATAGTTCAAGGTAACAAATTGCACATAATAGAGACCTTGTGCAATCTATTATCTTGAACTATGCAATACAATTCTTTAATAATTCAAGCTCATTTTTGCATAAACATTAAAACATTAAGATCAGATGCGAGTGATGAATATTAGAAATCCCAAATTCTACAAAAATATCTCTCCACTCATGGCATCTTACATCAGCTAAGTTGTCCTTGTGCTCCTCAATATAATGGAGTCACTGAATGGAAGCATCAACATCTCATTGAAACAACCAGAACACTCCTCTTCACAGCTCACCTTCCACCCTCCTTCTAGACTGATGCTTAACTTACTGCAGCTTATCTCATCAACAAGTTGCCAAGCCGAAATCTACAACTGAAAACCCCATACCAACTTCATCACACCAAACCCTCCTACAATCCCCTCAAAGTATTCAGATGTCTATGCTTTCCATGACAAAAACTCCTTATACCACATATACTACATCCAACCGCACTGCCATGCATCTTTATTGGCTACTCATCTCACCACAAGGGCTACAAATGCTTCCAACCATCATCTAACAAAAGCTTCATCTCTCGACACATTATTTTCAACGAGCAATTCTTTTCATATTCATCCATCCCTTCTCGTAAATTAGATCAACCAACAAATAGACCCTCATCTCTTCTGCTACCTACTACAATTACACCTAATGTCGTAACTCCAATATCTCCCCCACCCCTCCCGCCTACGACATCCTCTCCTCCACTATCATCGGCTACGTCTCACCCTCCCATTACCTACTAGACAACAATCACAATTCTACGCTCCCATATCAACATCTAATGCTCACGTGATCCAAAACAAATTACTCTAAACCCAAACAAATTCTTGACCCCAACATCTATACCCTTACCTCATGGGAACCCACCTGCCTCTTCCAAGCTATCCAACATAAGCATTGGCGCAAAGCCATATCATCTGAATTTCAGGCCCTCCAATAACAAGGTACCTGGGTCTATGTCTCTCCTCTAACTCAATAAAATATTATAGGCTGCCAATGGACTTACAAAATCAAATGTCATTTTGATGGGTCAATCTCAAAATATACGGCCAGGTTGGCTGCTCAAGGTTCAATCAAGAGAAAGGGGTTGACTATATGGAAACATTCAGTCTAGTTGCCAAAATACCTACAATTTGCATACTACTTATTGTTGCTCTCTCTCACAAGTGATCGGTCATCCAACATAACATATCTAATGCCTTCTTAAATGGCCCCCTTGAAGGCGTCACTTAAATGAATCAACCTCAAAATTTCTAAGATGTTCTACATCTCATCACACATGCTTACTAAAAAGGCCTTATATGGCCTAAAACATGCCACACTAATGGTATTTGACGTTCATCTCTTACCTCATCAACAAAGGAGTTCACATTCAATACAACCGATCCATTACTTCTCCTCTACACCTGCAATCAATTCCATCTCCATCTTCGGATCTACGTCGAAGACATTCTCCTAACGGTAATGCCTCTACTACCATTTCTTGCATCCTATAGGATCTCAAATCTCAATTTCAGCTGAAAGAACATGGCCAAGTTTCAACTTTTACTTGGCTTTCAAATTGCTCGCTCAACCAATGGCTACTTCCTCACTCAAACTACATAAATAGACTCCATCCTCCACCAAACCGGCTTCACAAAGTGCAAACCCATCCTTATACCCATACCCACTAAACTAAAAACTAACTCCTCCTCCGAACAACTATTTCCCAATCCAACATATTACCGATAATTAGCCGGCACACTTAAGTTCCAATCACAAGACCCGATATTGCCTTCGCAGTAAACTATATTTGTCAACATATGCATAACCATCTACTGTACCATTTTCAAATCCTTAAACACATGCTCCATTACCTCAAGGGGACATCAGATCATGTCATTCGTTTCTCCCTAATAGATCTCCAATCTTACTCCAATTTTGATTGGGCTAGTGATCAACAAGACAAACATTCTACAACTAGGTACTGTTCGTTCTTGGGTGATAATCTCATCAAATGGATTATACCTAAATAGAAAACAATCGCTCATTCATCTATAGAAATTGAGTGTCACGCCCTCGCCACTGCTGCAATTGACGTCATCTGGCTACAACGTCTAACCAAAGAGTTTGGCATCCTTCCTCTTCTCCCACTATCATCTATTCTGACAACATCTCTGTCTTCGCTCTCACAATCAATCCAATCTTTCATGTCATAAAGAAGCATATTGAAATCACATTACATCCAAAGACATCACTTTCCACCATGTTACCTCACAAGATCAAAAAGTTTGTTTTAGCATGTCTATAATTATATTTAGTTTTTATTAAATTTTATAGTTAATTTTATGCTTTGATTCTTAACTTTAGTTCTTAATTATGATTATTTCAATCTTCACATTTTTAATATTTTCGTATATCATTTACAAAATGAATAAAAATAACCATTCATTTTAGAAAGAAAACAAACATTCTATTAATGATGATTAATCTGTCTTTCATCAGGAATTCATTCCAAACGTATGATGCTGATATAACTTCAAAATAATGAAAAGGCTTGATATAGGTCTGTTTGGGGCAGCTGTAGCTTATTGAATAATCTATTGATAAGCTGATTAAAAATAATCTGTTGATAAGCTAGGTGCGGTGACTATTACAAAATTTTATTTTTTTGGAAAAGCCAGACCGTTGCCGATAAGCCCCCACCACACTTAGATGAGTGCGGTGTGAAAATAATGTTTTCTATGTTTTGAAAACGCATAAGCTGTCAAAACACAGTTTACCCAAATAGACTATGTGCGTTTTTAAAACGCCACCACACCAAATAAGCTGCCCCAAACGGGAATAATAGTTTTAAGGAAAATCATCC